>JAFIDM010002131.1:3176799-3231202 GCA_023159025.1 Thereuonema tuberculata
TTTCTTATAAATTGACAATTTCAGTCCTTGCATGTTGAATCTGTCTGAGGGTATTTACTTTATGTAAATTATTATGTTTTAACAATATCAGGAAACCTGAGGTTCACTCGTAAAATAAAACGAAAATGAAGTAAGAACACGAAAGACAATCTTATTTAATCCCCATTTGGGGAAATGGGCAGCTCCTTAGATGAAAGAAGAAAAAATTAAAAATTATTATTATGTAAAACTGTTATTTTTATTACAGGTAAAAGTAAAATTATTATTTTATAGTATATAAAAACGCACAGAACACGAGTTTATTAAGAATAAAACCAAACGAAAATAAATTAAGAACACTAGATCCAGGTCAATCATTTACAGGTCAATGAATATAAATGTTCACCCATTTTCATGAAAATCCTGAGGCCCGTTTTCGAGATAAAATTTAGAATAACTTTCCACCACATACTACAAAAAAAGTAAAAACTCTTTTTTTATTTGCCCCTTATAGACCGGGAAATCTGGTTATAGACCGTGAAATGGACAGATACACGGTTAATTCCTTTCTGACCGATGGAGTCCCGGACGCTTGCAATAAAAAAATTAGTTCTGGCTATAAAAATACTCATCATTTATAATAAAAATTAAGTAAGATTGCCTTCTATTTGTATTTGTAATTACAGCAAATACAAAATTAAATGTAAAGATAAAACAATCAGTTTATGGTTAACTTACTACATAGTAGGTTAGAAGTCATTTTTGGTATTGCTCTCAATCATTTTTGTTTTAAAACAGCATCACGTGGAAAACTAAAGACTTTAGGACCATTGTCATAATTACCTCTACAAAATGGTACAATAAACTTTTGAACCATCTTTTTTAAAATAAAAGGCACAAACACGTGTCAGAACTTCGATTGAAATATCCGTGGACGAAATGGAGACTGACCTCAGTACTTCCGGTGAAGCGTTCAAAGTCTTGCGTAACCTGGAATTTAAGGAGTCGCAGTCCCTACATTTACCCGCTAAATGTATTTTCCGAAAGTCCAGACCCAGCTAAATCGCTTTATCGCATCCGAAAACGGTAGACTTCAAAATTTCATGAAACTCCTTAGGTCCGTTTTCAAGATAAAACTAGTTGCGACCCGTGGAATATTCACGGAAAAAAATTCCACATTTTAAAAAACACAAGATTGAAAAAGATGTTCTAAGCTAATTTTTTTAGAAGCCATGACTTCCACAACAGCCCATATGTAATTGTAATATCGGCTTATTTGTTAAAATAATATTACAATACTGTTAAAATAAAAAAAAATAAAAAATTGATTTACCACTTTCGTAGTAGCCAGCGCTGCGGTTTCTCATTATGAAACATAATGGCAACCTGTGCCCTAAAAGAATAGGCTCGTCGAAATTGAGGCAATATTAAAGGAAGTAAAACAAATGCCACATTTTTGAAATACCCTGAAATTTTTGAAAACACAGGATTGAAAAAGATGTTCTAAGCTAATTTTTTAAAAGCCATAACAGCCCACATATAATTTGAATGACTAAGCCAAATTTTGTTAAAATAAAAGAAAATAAAAAATTGATTTACCAGTTTCAACAATAACAATAACAATAACGAATGTCCAACAGCCAATACCAATAATCCTGTCTGGACAACAATGATGGCACGTGCTTCGTCATTGTCTCCTACTTGTGTAGCCACTCGCTCACTACTCAACAGCGGAAATTATGTAAAAACCAAGGTTTTAGAAACTCTGATAAATTTTGACGCATGAACTTCATGCATTTCAGTGTAAACTTCATTTACGTGGGAAAGAAAATTCAATACGCTGATAATAATTGTTTAATCGCGATCCGTCAAGGTGAAGTGGGAAGAATATTCGAGGCGCCATGTTTAAACATGGGCGTGACGTCATGCCTGACGTGTTCCAACGCTGCACTGTGATTGGTTATTTCAAATTACAAATTTACAAATTTATAAATTTACAAAGATCCGTACAATTTTTGCCTCTTAATAGGATGACTGACAAGATTGTCTCGTTCATTAAATAGATGGATTAGATAGATAGATAGATAGATAGATAAATATAAACAATTTTTACCAATGGAAAATTGGGGAATGTAAGGTAACAAAAAATTACGAATTTTTAAATATCTTTGTATTGGGTTTAAAAATACAGAAATTTAAATAAATGGATACGGTTGTGTACAGGATTTTGTTTTTGTGTTACGTTCACATTGAAGTGCGATCTTCATGTCCGAAGATCCGTGTTGTATGGATCTCAATGTGGCGAATCCCTGGAAGAACCCACAGAATTTTAAGGGAAAACTACTGAGGTGGTTTCGTGTTGCCTTCCTCAGAAAATTCTTCAGATTTGAAGAAGAAGACAATCAGAGGAAAGGAAATTTCTCAAACATCCATGCTGACGCTGAATTCGCACCCAGGACACATCTGCCTCATGCGAGGTCACCGGAACGGTTGTGTACAAAATACATCAATGGATTTTTTTTTTTAAAAAAAAATGTTTTTTTAACATTATTTTTACAGTACATCTCATTGGAAATCTCGTGATCATTACATTGTTTTAATTTTAATCATAAATAAAACGGAAAATTATAATGTAATTACAAGTTAAAAGTTCCCTGAGAATGAGGATTAAAAAGTTTTATTTATCATTTCGTAGATGCGAGGAAAACTCTTGGGTTGTGGGCTTTGTTTTTGTTTTTTGTTTTTTCTAATCTTTAATATTAGACAATTGTGTAACGAGTGTTTCTTAAAGAAATTTTTTTCTGGTAATACTTAAAGAAAAACAGAAGGAAAGGTAACTATTACAAGAAACAGCAGTGAGATTTTGTCCTCAAATGTAAATTAACGAAATAAAAATTAGTAGAAATAAAACATTATAACTAACAGATTGAGTTCAGGCAATTGCACAAGTATTGAATAGGATAAAAAGAAAAAGAAAAAAAAATGCAGAATATAGTCTACTGTAGCTAGTTTCCGGAAAAATAAGGAAATGAAAATAAAATGCTTCGATGATCCTCAATGAAATTATTGCATTAATATTATCAAAGCTAAGAGTTAATCTTTCGATTATTACATTGTAGTATAACCATTACTGTTAATATTAGCAATTGACATTCTATCAAGTTCCTACTTTTTAACGCTAAAGACCAATCTTATTTAGAAATGATTTTCAATATTCTGTAACATAAGTTGACACATATCAAATCAATGAAATATATTGACATAATAGTCATTCAAAGCATAGGTTATATGTAAATGAAATCTGTAAGGTTTCATTAGGGATTTTTGAAATTCGTAATTTGGAAATGATGTTTTTAAGTAGAATTTTTTTTAATTTAATTAATGTGAAATTAAATACCTACATTTTAAGGTTTTAAAGTATTTTACTTCAAGAGCGGAGAAAATAATCGTTATTAACTCAAAATAAAAATAAAAATAGAAATATTTTATAAATAAAAGTAACTCATGTAATTGAAACCATTTTCTTAGTATAAAATCTATTGCAATTAAATGATTTTTTTTTTATTATTTATAAGAAAACCCTGACTATGGTATTTGTAATTTTAATTAGACAATCGTTCAGTCACTGAATATCTTTATTTTTTTCGTTGTCAATTTTGTTATTTCGAAAGTAAAAAAAAAAGAGAAATTTCAATAATAAAACGTTATGACTAAGAAATATTGAATGTGAGATCCGGTAACTATTAGGAAAGATCCTTTAAGAAAGTTCTAGGCCTTCTAAAGTAGAACAAGGTTAGTGAAGAAAACGATTCCAAGATGCATCCGTTCTTTCTCGTTTCCTCCCTTTTTCAAAGAAGAAAATTATTAAATTCTTCTGAGAACTGAAATAAAATCGAAAAGAAAATCAAAATAGTTTATTTATTGGATTGATGTTAATTGTAAGATCCTTTATTCTTTCTTCACTTGTTTTTATTTATAATAAATAAAGAAATAAATAATAATTAATAAGTCATTCTTGTAAATTATCTTTATTCATGAAAACTAAAAGGAGGCTGTATATTAAGATGTCACTTACATGTTTATAATACAATTTTTCTTATTTTAAATTAAGATTATTAAGAATAACTGGACATATTTAAAATTTGGACATTTATATGAAAAAATGTAAATGACTTGAGGATTTATGTTAAATTCATTTCCAGGCCCTGACTTTTCCTTGATATTTAAAATCATTTCATTTTAGTGTCTTACATTAGCTGATCAAGGAACCCGAGTTCTTTAAATTTTTTTTCTCTTCTTGATCTTTGGGATGCAGGGAAAGAAATAAAGAATATTTCGTTCAAGAGAGACGAGATATTGTTTCTTCTGGATACCGTGTTAAAATACCCTATAAAATATTATCGTAGATAAAACATTTCTACTATCTCCCTATGTCAGTAATAGGAAAGTTTTATTATTATTATTCTCTTTTCAGTTCTCGGTGCGATGCAGCCTTCGTTTTACTAGCAAACCAAAAATAGCAAACCTTATGCTAAGCTATGTGATAGTATATTCAGACAGCATGCTTTAAGTAACATTTTATCTGGGGTCAGCTACAGATTAAATGATTGGGTAGATTTTTATGTATCAGTCCGGTGGCTGATTGGAATTATTTCTATTGTGTTCAGCTTGCGAACTTTTTATATATTATTATTATTATTATTATTATTATTATTATTATTTATAATCATTTTAATTTCTCTAAACTGCAATAAAAGATGGATATTTTGTGTTATTATTATTATATATTATATATATATATATTATTTAATGAAATGAATACAATTATAGAACCTTGTTCACTATTTTTTTCTGATGTTTTAAATGTTGTTTTAAGTTAGTCAATCCTGATCAATTACTTATGAGGGCTTCAGGCTGAGAAAAAACTGATTTAGGAACGTAATTAATAAAAAGAAGATCTAATGACTTAACTAAAACATCAAATCAACTAATAAGAAATGATTAAATAAAATAACGCATGAAACAGACAGATATCCATTTATTTTAAACCTAATTCTTGTTGTTATCCTTTTATCTTTTATTGTTCTATTATTGTTCTAATATATAAGAGCTGGATAGTAACAGGGTATTACAGGTTTGGGGTAATACTTCTTAATATATTTACAAACATAGTGGAAAGAAAAAAATGAAATTACAATAGTAAGTTGAAAAATGCGGTGAACCCATCGTTAGTCTTTCTCTGAGTTACGAGTACTTAAACCTACAAATCGTATAGTCTTTCTCTGAGTTACGAGTACTTAAACCTACAAATCGTATGAAACTGAAATTTTATACGTAGATATAGATTGTTATTCGAAAATCCCACTGATTTTGTTATAGATCCTAGCAGTAGATAGAAGGTAATAAACACCCATCTACATGTAGTGAGTTTAAAGATTAATAATCGCAATAAATCGGGAACTTGAATTGGTAGATAAATATTGTTTACTGCATCTCACTGTGGAATTGCTTAGAAATTGGACCTATAGCTGCCCGAAAACTAACAATACGGAGGGTTGTTTACAATCTATGGTAACGATTTGGATTCGGGTCTATTTCCCAGAAATTCCCTTTCTCCACCAACGATCATGCTCTCATGAGATACTGCTATCGCTCTGCAGCGCAGTTTCCATTGCAGGAGACTACTGCGAAGAACGGGAAGACTTATACGTTGCCACTCCTGCTGACAACATTTCCAGAGTCCATCCAATGAACGAGGACGTCGTCTTTCCAAGGCTCGTTTTAATAGTTCAAATGCGCAAAAATCCATGGGCGATGCGTCTGGAGACTTCACTGGTATCTTGGTAAACGGTATAGCCTGGATTCCGGTTTGCTGTTCCATTCGTGTCAGAAAATTCTGGGTCGATTTGTACGTATGGCTGGACGCCTTGTCTTGGTGGAAACGGACCTTGTAAACGTCGTTTCCGTAAAGAGTAGGTAGTTCCTGTGTATAAATTGGTGTCAGTACGTGATCCTGATAGTACGCAGAATTCACCTTACATTTTGAGCCACCCTCCGTATCTGTAGCTTGCCTTGATAGGAATAACCCGCAACGATCATAAATCCCTTCGAAAAAGTTTCACGACATTCTCTGTACCAATTTGGAAACGATTTGGCTCCCACTGGGCGATAGAAAATCGCCCTTGGTTTATTGCAGTCGGACAGATAAACACATGCTTCGTCTAATGTGGCCACATAACATGACATAACATAAAATGGGAGGTACTATTAAGTCCCTAACACTGCGGCCTCAAAAGGCCTATTTATTGTGTATCCCAATGACCTTAATTCTGCATAAGTCCTAGGATTTTACCAATCTATAGTAAACAAATCAAAAACATCGTTTCTTACAGTATTAAACATCTTTAAGGTTTCTCAATATTTCTACACCCTGCAATCTGTAGTGTTTTATGCAGGGGTATCGTCACATAGTTTGAGGGATTGGGAAAACCCATACCTATCAACTTGTGTCTAGTGCTCGCAAGCGCTTCACACTCACATAGTATGTGTGCTGCTGTTTCATCAGCTTTTCCACATCTTCTGCAAGTAGGATTTGAAACTATTTTTATATTAAAAAGGTGTTTCATTAAGTGACAGTTACCTGTAAAAAGTCCTATCAAGATTCTAGTCTGGTTCTTATTTAAACTAATAAGTTCCCTGGCTCTTTTCCTTAAAGACTCTTTAATAAAGAGCTTTGATGTTTCTGCCCTGGAAGATTACTCCAATAGGTCTTTTGCTGTCTTCTTGCCCAGTCCCGAATTGCAGTTTTAGTGGTTTCAATAGAGATCCCACAGACTGGTTCAGGTCCAATGAACAAGTTTTCAGCTCCTTTTTTTTGCTAGTTTGTCTTCTAGCTCATTACCTTCAATCCCTTTATGTCCTGGTACCCATATTAGGTTTACCCAATTATGTTCAGCAAGACTATTAAGGGTTGCTTACATTCCCATACTAATTTAGAATTGGTATTGGGAGAATTCAGGGCTTTGAGAGCTGCCTGACTGTCTGTAAATATAGAGATATTTCTATTTTTATATTTACGTTTTATATTTTCATAGGCACATTGTAGAATGGCATATGTTCCGCTTGGAATACTGTTGAGTAAACCCCTAGGCTTAGACTTATGTCCATCCTTGGTTTCATTCCTCTGATTCCAGCTCCGGTTTTCCCATTATGTTTAGAACCATCTGTATACCAGATTATTCCATTGACATCGGTGGGTTTTTTGTCATTATTCCATTCATCTTGGCAAGGAATGATAATGCGGAAAAGTTTTGTGAAAGATATTCTAGGTATCATTTTGTCAGAATTCATTTGTAAACATGGTTCATTAGAAATGTCCCTAGTTAGGGCTGCATGTCCCACATTACAATAATGTGGTTTCCACAGATTATTAATTTTAAGTCTATGTATGGTCGCTCTTGCCTCTGCTTCAAGTGCCAAGTGAAGAGGGGGTAAATCAAGAAGGATCTCCATACTGGCAGTAGGGGTTGTCCTCATAGCCCCAGTAATGCCCATACATGCTAGTCTTTGTAAGGTGTTCAGTTTGTTCCTGGTTGTAATCAGGTTACCTTTAGTCCACCAAACTATAGCTGCATATAATATAATGGGTTTAATAACCATTGTGTAGATCCAATAGATAACACTAGGTTTTAATCCCCATGTTTTTCCAATAGCATTTCTACATGACCAGAAGGCAATGTATGCTTTATTGATAGTTTTATTAATAGGGGAGTTCCAGTTTAGTTTAGAATCTAGGGTAATGCCCAGATATTTAACTTCCTTGGATAATCTAGTGTTCTTGTTGTATAGGATAGGTTCTTTAAGACCCTCCAAATTCCTTTTCTTAGTGAAAGGAACAAGAACCGTTTTATTGGGATTTACTGATAATTTAATATTACCACACCAATTTTCTACAGTACTTAGTGCATTTTGCATTAGACCCGAAATCACGTTAGGGAATTTACCCCTTACAATGATCACAATGTCGTCCGCAAATCCGTGAGTATAAAAACCTGTCTTTATTAGTCCCTCAATAAGTTCGTCAACCACCAGGCTCCACAGGAGAGGTGAAAGAACCCCTCCCTGCGGACATCCCCTGGTCACCGAAACTCGTAAGGTATCTTCATAAATGGAAGTATGAATAGTTCTGTTTTTCAACATAGCATTTATCCAACCACACGTGGTCGGGTCAATACCATGTTTTTGTGCTGCCCTATCTATATAAAAGAAGGATGTATTATCAAATGCTCCTTCAATGTCAAGAAAAGCTGCAAGGGCTATTTCTTTGTTTTCAAGTGTGGTTTCGACAATAGAGACAAGGCTATGAAGAGCCGCCTCAGTTGATTTCCCAACTTGATAGGCATATTGGTTTGGGTGTATTGGATAAGTCATAAGTACAACCTCCCTGATATATTTATCAATTAGCTTTTCCATAGTTTTCAGAAGAAAAGCTAATTGGTCTAAAAGCTTTCGCGTCGATATAAGAAGATCGACCCGGCTTGGGAATAAACACAACCTTGACTGGTCTCCATTGAATTGGAATATAACCCAGTGCTAGGCTTGCTCTAAAAGTATTACAAAGAGGTGTAGCTAGAAAGCTTATTCCTTTTTGTATAAGGGCTGGAAAGATTTGATCTAATCCAGCTGATTTAAAAGGTTTGAAAGTAGATACTGCCCATTCTACCTTTGATCGATTGATGGCCAGTCGCGCAGTCCGCCAATTTTCCTTGGGTGCTCTAAAATGAGACCCCAAGTTTAAATTTAGCGAGTTTGCGTTTCCGTCCCGATCGATCTCGACAGAATCTGGGAAATGTACACTGGTTAGAACCTTAAGTGTTTCTTCCCCATTGGTAGTATAACTTCCATCTTTTTGTAACAGAGTCCCTAATCTAAGATTAGGTTCTTTTATTAAAATTTTATAGAGTCTAGAACTGTTAGGTACATTAGAAATTTCCTCACAGTACTTCCTCCATGATTTTCGTTTAACTTTTCTCAAAGTTCTATTATATTCAGTGAGTGATTGTTTATAAAAATCCCATTCACCGTTTCTTTTAGCTGCATTAAACAGCTTTGTAGTGCATGTTCTGAGATTAGTTAGCTCTTGATCCCACCAAGAGACCCGTCTAGGTAGTTTGAGCTTAATCTCGGGACAATTCGCATGATATGAAGAGATAATAGATTGTTGTACATAATCAACAGTTATCTCTATGTCTTCAACAGATTTAATCCGTTGTGGGCAAAATCCAATACTATTTTTAAGGTCATCTTTGTAAGATTCCCAATTAGTATTTTTAGGATTTCTGTAGAATTTAGTTATAAGATAACTTGATTCTAGGGTAAAGCTAATGTATTTATGATCTGAAAAGGTCATCTCATTAGATACATGCCAATTTTTCACTTTGGTACTAACAAAAGGAGTACCTAAGATAATATCAATAACTTCCTCTCTAATTTTATTAAAAAACGTAGGAGTGTTACCTTTATTAAGAATTTGTAAATCTGAAGTGATTATAAATTCTAAAAGTTTTTCACCTCTGATAGTAATGTCTTTACTCCCCCATATAATGTGGTGTGCGTTGGCATCAATACCAGTGATGAGTTCTTCCTTTTTATCCTTCACCATGTCAACAAGTTTAACAAACTCCTCAGCAGGTGGAGGTTCAGGTGAATCATAAGGAAAGTAAGCAGAGGTAAATATAACATCCCTCTGTTTTTCCTTATCGTTAAACTTAACTTTAATTGCTACCAAATCAGTGGTGCAATATTCAGTCAGAGTAAAATACTTAATATTCTTTTTAATAAATATACAAGTACGTGGTTTATTGTTAGAACATGCAATGATAGTTCCCCCAATATTTCCTAATCCTCTAACCTTATCCTTGTAACACCAAGGTTCCTGGATGAGGACGATGTCTACAGCTTCTTCTAAGATGAATTTGCAGAGTGTAGCGGTTGCTGCCTTGCTGTGCTGTATGTTTACTTGAATAATCTTCATAGTTTTAAATCACCCTTGTGTTTCATTACCGTTCGAGTTCCTCTGAGGGTCCTCGACCGTAGGGTTTTTTCCTTTTGTAATTTTTCCATAGGATGTTTATATAATTGGGGAAAAAAAGCAGTCACCAGGCACATATCCCCATATTTGCCTGGAAGGCACTGCTTTAGGCAGTTTAAATACTGTGGGTGTCGCCAGGCAACCCACAGGGATCGTTCGTGACACTATTTTACCCCGTAGTGCCATACATCCATCGGCACGATGCCTTATACCTTAGATTCGGAGACCAGAGCCTCGTTAGCCATCTATAGTTATCTATCTAGAACTATCAATAGTCTATCTAGAGCCTATGATGTTGCCCGCCACCCACGACGAGGACGTGAGGTTGACTTTTTGAGTGGCTTAATGTGGCCACATACTTCCATTTATCCCCAGCGAGATGTCGTTCATACAGTTTTCTGCAATTTGTCTTACGTTCTGAAATGGGCTTTGATGAGAGCTTGTGAACCTTGCTTTTATGTCTCGTTTGAAGTCCCAAATCTTTATGGATAATCTTGTTTACGGTACGAAGAGATGTTCCTACCTTCGCACCAATGGTCCTTTGGGTCGCTGGATTGTTCCCCGTCACTATTTTCTTGACTTTCTGAATGACAGTCTTTGTGCGACTTATAGGTGTCCTTGGATTTGCTTGCTTTTCAGTCCCGGAAATCTGTCCTGTATGGGCCAAACCAACACCAGCCAACACATTATGAATCCCTTTCTTCGAAATGGTGAAACCTCTTTTTCTACATGCCGTAATTATTGCGGAATAACTAAATTTCGCGTCGGAAAGGGCTGTAACGTACCCTTCCCAAAACTGTGACACTTCCGGCGGCATTTCTCCGAACAAACTAACCCGCACCCCTCCACACTAATCTTTAGTACTCACCTGTACGTTTGCATAAATTTGCATACCTACTGTGATTGGTTGCGTCGTCACGCGCCATGCAAATCGTTACCATAGATTGTAAACAACCCTCTGTATATGTATCTACACTAACTTCCTAATCGCCGTTATACGAGTAACCCGCCGTTACAAATTAAATAGAAATATTTTTAAATATGTTATCACCATATCTGAATCTAACCAATAAGATGTTTTAAAGTTAGTACACCAATTATATACTCCTTTCTTTTTTTCTGCTACAGTTGTAATTTTGAGCAAAGTCATTTTGAGGACTTGAAATATATTATATAACTCCTAAAAATGTATGAGAAAAAGGAAATTGTTCTTTTTCCTCCATTTGTTTTAAAGACAGTAATTAAAATTTAGTTTAATTAATAACACCCAAGTTTCGAACCATTTTCAACTATTAAATTATTTTTCCTTATTTACAAAATTTCTACAAACAGGTTTTCTTTTTTATTTTTTACTTCATATAAAGGAAATGTCATCAAATAAATTCTATAAAAGTAAAAATTAATCAGTTTATATTTAATTAAAGTTAAAATAAGATTTTTTTTGGTTTTCTTTTTTATCAAACAATTTGAATTTGGTAAACGAAATTTTATTTTGAATTTCACTTAAAAATAATTTCGAATTAAGTTTAATTTCAAACAGTAAGGTATTAAAAAAACAAAAAACTTTGTTTAGGTTATCTGATTACAGTAAGACCTATTTTCGAGTCCCTTTCCTTTAAAAAGATTCTTCCATCTATGTACTTGCAATTGTGATCTACTTTTTTTCATTCAAATTGAATGCTATGATGAGCGCTATGTCTTCGAGAGCATCATTTGTAACAAATGGACTCTACAGATTCGAATCTCAAAAGTTCATTAAATTCGAATTAGCTTCAAATCACTTTTTATCTGTTTCTTGAAAGCTAGTGAATCTCAAGGCAACGATAGCGAGTCAAGGCTGAATAAATTAAATAACAAGTGAAGGTGACCTTATATAATTGAACACCTGCTAACGAGAACAACAACAGAAATGAGAACGTCCATTAAGAAATGGATGGGGATTATTATATAATTTATAAATGATTTCATTATTATCAGCTAAGAAAAGGGATTTTTTTTTTATTGACAAACATTTAAAGCTACATATTTTCTATTAAAAAGATGATTATTAACAAATAGGAGAAATCTAATAATTAGTAATTTTAAGGACAAAAGATTCTCCGATTTATGAAATGTATTTGAATAACTACGAAACATCACATTATTAACAATTTCATTTTTTTTCAATAATAAACAGAATTGATAGAAAATTAAAAAAAAACCAAACACCTATGATTCTATGGATTCTATGAAAACTTATTTCAAAAGAATTTAAATAAAACTATTTTATGTGACTTTTTATATGCTAACATGTCGGAAAATTTAACTAATAAAGAATAAAATATGAAGTTGTTACTTCTGTCCTTAAATATATTGGGGATGTTTTTTTGTAATTTTCCAACGTTTACTGATTGAATGTTTTTTTTTTTCCCTTATAATTTGTATTTCACTCCCTCAACCTTGGAAGTGTTCCTTTGCGGAAGTTTTCTGGTCGAACCACAGCCTCTGTCTAAATATTGAAGTTGTTTTACGGTGATTTGATTCGTTTATTCTCTTCGACGCATCACAAGGACATGGAGGCCATGCGTTCCTGGAAAAACAAAACCAACTAACTCAGGCTCAGCTGTTTTGTAAAAACCGCTTTTTGGTTGAAAGGTCGTAACTGTCAAGGATGTTATCCGTTTCTATTTCGTTTCGGATTCACAATTGAGTTTTTCCTCGAAGCCACAATGAGTGTTTTATCAGGATTCTCTGAAACTACTTATTAAAGATTAAAGAGGAAATAGAAAAGCTGTATTAATAATAATAATAATAATATCGTCACTACCTAAAGACAATTCCATCAGAAATCAGCAATAGAGAGGATGATGATTCTTAGAAAAGAAGGAGGAAGAGGCTTTGTTGATCAACAATCAAATACAGAATCTTAAAAACTATTTCCTAAATACAAAAATCTAGCTACACAGAGCAACAGTAAATGCACATACCAAGCATACGAACCTCAGCAATAAAGAGCAACAGTTGATTTACATCGAAATATTCAGAAGGAGACTTTCTAGTCGCAGAAACATTACACAGAAGACACTACAGCTTTCTTGAATAATTATACATAGACAAAAAAACTTCAACTGTCTGATGGAACTCTATTTCAGAAACAGAAGGATTTATGATTGACCTACAAGATCAGGTGACCGGTACCAGAAACTATAAAAAAATACCTTATTAAAGATCAAACAACTTCAAGTGATTCATGTAGAAAGTGCTACCTAAGCATCAGAAATAATATAACACAATGAGTGGATTCGAAATAGTCTCAGACTAACTAACTGCAGAAACACAATGAGTAAAAAGATCATTCATCCAAAATAATCTTCAGAAGAGGAGAAAGAAACAAATACATAAAATATTAAGTGAAAGGAAAGTTGGACAGAATTGTAATAATTCCAATAATCTTATCATCAACTGATATAATTCCAAGGCTCTCCATAATAACCTGAAGATTCTAATAATTTCCTGAGAACACTTACAAGAAATGCTGAAGGCAGCGATTTGAATATCTGCAGAATAGTCAGAAGATTCCTAAACCAAAAGTGAATGGACAACTGAACATAAATACTTGTATTACTAGGATATGTAAAGCCGGGAAGAAAGATCTCGAGGAAGAAAAACTTAATAAAAATAATAACGATAACGATAATGATGTTGATGTACTCTTTCTTTCTTCTGACATTCAGTCAGGTAAAACCACATGAAAAAGTACATATTCCCAGTCAATGCTTAGTTAAGATTTTTGGCGCCCGGAGTTAAATGAATGTCACCCAAGCTCCAAAAGTCTTATCTTCAAAAAAAAAAAAAAAACCTATCTTAGAACCAAAAATCAGAGGAAATAAATGCGAGACCTTTTTTCTCCCGCCACCCCCTTCCACAATGTCATCTCTGGCCATTGCTCCAGTTGTTCTTCTCCTTCTACCTATGCTGCTGTTTAATTACCAATGTCTTCATTCAATTTACGATGTATTTTTTATCCTTATTATTTTTGGAAATTTAAAGCAAGACTTCATGAACAATGAAATAAGATTTACTTTTCGCAACTTATTTAAAATAAGTAAGTAAATAAGTAAGATGAAATTAAAGAAGTAATTGATTTTTATTTTCACATATTAAAGATAGACAAATTCTTCCATTAAAATTAAAATTGACATTTAAAATTTATTTGAAAAGTAACGATAGCATATCATTATGTTACAGTAATTTGCAAAAGCACAAGTTCCTACGTCAGAGGATAAATCGAATTTCCCTGCAAAGCTTTGAATTTAATTTACAAATATTTAACATTAACATTCTCTCCATTAAACAACGTTTTGTCGATAAATTGGGGCTAAGTTACCTCAAAGGAGGTTGTTTGGTTGCAGAAGGAGTAGCTTTGAAGAATAAACGAATCATTCAATCGGATTTTCTGCTTCACTGCCAAACTTAAACATTCGTCTTCTCAATTTATAATAAAGTCTTAATTATAAAGTTATAAATTTAATATATTATATTTTGGAATTAAAACAGATTAGAATTTTAGTAGAATTATCTATTTCATTTCATAACGTATATTCTATCCAAGAAACATAAAAAGCAATATCTGTTCCATTTTGCTTTACACATATATATCTTACTAGGAATAGATTCTTTCCTGTAAATTATTTGAGAATTTTAACAGGTTTTTATTAGCTCGCTTTCGTCTCTGTCTGTTGTTCGGTACAAATTTTGCAATTGATTTTAAAGTAACTTCTCGATGAGCTAGAGATTTGAAACTTTAAAACTAGCTCAGAACTGGATGACAATGCAATATTAATTGCTTTCTTGTCTGTGTGTTCGTTAGGGAACCCTAATTCTTCGGATAACAGGTCGGTGCGGCACGGCGCTCACTTGCCGAAGCAAGCTGTCAGTGTTTTTGCAAATGGCCACATGGTGCTACAGCTGCCGCGATGACAGGTCGGTGTGTTTCTGCAAATGGCGCTGCAGCTGTCGCAATGACAGGTCGCTGCGGCAGAGCGCTGCGTTTAAACCTCAAATTTACCACATGCAGTTCAGATGTCTTTCAAACAGAAAGTAATTGGTAAGAAGCTATTAATGCTATGCAAAAAAGGAATACTAGCAATGTTGAATTTGATATATCGATATTGAATTTAACTAATAATGCAGATTAGTAGTTAACGATATCCAATAACGAAAGCCCTTGAAATTAAATTTTACATTTTGGTTTGCAGTACCTTTCGCAATAATATTAGCTTGCCCTTCAATCAACTAATAACAAACAGTAATAAAAGGATGCACCACAACTGCTATTTTAAGAGATTCTGGTCAGTCTGAAGGCTAAGGGTATTTCTTTAATGCTGGGCGAACACGTACCAATCTGCGGCAATATTGGTGGACAACATTGGTCATTATTGATATTGGTGGTTGGCATTGTCCGCGAACACACAGGTTTTCCTTTACGAGTATTGGCCTGGTTACGGCGTTGCTCACTAGGAGAGTTAAAGAGAGCGTGTTTCCGTACAGATTCGCTATAGTATTAAACGCCGTCCCTCTGCAGAAATCAATTAAGATTCTTTCATTATCAATTGACAAAATGTTGTTGTTTGAATTATCTTTTTTGGGCCGCCCCATTTTGCTGATTTTAAGCCTTGTTTCTCAAACAAAATGGCCGGCGTGAGTGAGTGATTTTCCGATTTTCAAAGTCCCGCCTTCCTTTTACGTCACCATTGTCACGTGATTTCATCCGTTCATGTGATTCGCTCGCGAACCAGCAATATTTCTCGCCAACTAAAATTGGTGTTTTTTTTCCGACAATCGCCAATGGACAATATTGGGCAATATTGTTCATTTTTATTGCTGGAAACGGTTGGTACCAATGAAAATGACCAATATTGTCCACCAATATTGCCGCAGATTGGTACGTGTTCGCCCAGCATAAGGCAGTTCCTGTTTTCATCTTTGTTACAGTTCAATAATTTTGGTTTAGGGAAGCAGAGTTCATTTTGAAAATGTTCTTTAGCATCTTCATTGTTATAATAGTTTCTTGCAGTCAATTTAATAACAGATTCTAAAATTGTCTCTGTTATAATCTCAATCAAAATGTTTAAAATCGATTGAAACATTTCATACATACAACACTAAAAAGCAGAAAATAATTATTTACAAAATATGTTTTTTAATATAACACGTTTTGAAGACGAACTAAAAAGTAAAAAATAATTGTGATTGTAAATTTTTAATAGCTATGAAAATACTTGTAAGATTTAAAACGAAAAACGTAGGGCGCAAAATAATATACACTCCATTCATATCATCTTAATTATCTATTGCATGCGCAATTTCATGTTAAACTTCGTCAGCTATTAATTGGAACTTACAAAAAAGATCTTTGGAGACCATCTTCTAAAGCTATCAAAAAAATTATGTCATGCCCAAATAACAAAATATCTAAGTTCAAATTTCTATTAATTTTCAGAACTTTAATAATTTATTTGTTTCTATACTCTAATTAAGCATACATACTCTCAATGCCAAAAAAATTAATGCATCCGAAAGCATTAGTCGAAATGAAATGACACTTGTCATAGGCAATGAGAATGAGGATGCAAATAACCGATTACAATATCAGAGGAAATGGGTCGTTTATTTGGGCAAAACACGACTGGTCAATAGTGCTTTTAGTACTGTGTCATACCGCCCCAGCGTGGATAAATGCGACGGTACGGTGTCACGGTTTTTTTATTCCCCTGTATTTCTTTTCCTTCCAAACCGTGCCAAGATTTATTCTCCTTCATCTGCTGCAGTTTTGTATTTTAATCCCTTATTTACCCTATCTTATCATTAATCTTCTTTGGATTAAATTGTTAGGAGACTGCTGATTTCTTTATAATTATGTAAAAATTATTTCTTTTATCTATTTGTTTTATTTTTATTATTTTCTTAGTTTTGTCTGTGCCTTTTAAGTTTCTTTTACAGCTTGGACAATTTCCCTTGCAGCCAAAGTTAGCTCTCGAGACAATTGAATTAGATTCTATGTCTCCTTTGACTTTGTTACAATGTAGCGTACTTGTAACGCAAGTTTCGCGCGCTAGACTCTCATTGGCGGATTGAATTTTTTTGATTGTGAGAAAAGGAAAAAACTTCTACAAGAGACAGATACTTGAAGGAGGAGGAAGGAAGCAACTGTTTTTTTTTTATCCTCCACAATTTCATGAGTTCGTGCCCCCGTCTTCATATATCGACGTTCGGGATATGTGAACGTAGTGCCATCGTGATCCCTTCGAGTTGAGCTAACCGGCAACCCCAAAGGAGAGAATCTTCTGTAGCTCGATTCGGAAATTCAGAGTGAAGACAGCCGACCCTGCCTTGACAATGGAGGATCGTTCGCCATCCAAATGTTGACCACGCAGAATTTGGAGACCAAACTCGCCCTTCGTTTACGTTAATAGAGGCCTAGAAAGTGAACTCCTGTGTTATAGTGCTTCGTGTTGAGATAGAAAGCATGTGTGCGCATGAATCGCCGATGATCGATAAACTGTAAGTAAACTTACTTGTGTTTTATTTCACTTTAGGGTTCGTCGAAGGAACTGACCCAGGGAACCTTGAAAACTAGGCGAAATTACCTTATCCCGTCTTAAGTACCTGATAAAACGTTTTTCAGCTTAATTCTTTAATGCAACAAACTTTAGTTCAACTAAGAATAAGAAATGAGCTACGGTGAGAAAGCCAATTGCTACGTAGACTTGAAATTGTAGACTTGAAGTTGTAGAACTGATTAACTTTTAAAAATTAAGCTTTGTTTTTTATCTTGTCAATTTTTTTAATCTTGTCATTGATATTTTTCTTGTGTTTTTACTGATTTATTAGTCATGCATTTTACTTGTTATTGTTTTCAGCCGGCCGGCGTGAAGTAGAGCTTCCCCATCCAGCTTGTCCGTTTCCCGCCCTTTCCCTAATCCATTAATCTTTAACTTAATTTTTTTTGTTGATCAGCTGTTTTTTTCTTCCTGAACGCGTAATTCCTCGAGTAGTTCTTTATTGATCACGTGGCTGTGGATTTTTTTTTCTTTTTATTTTCACGTGTTTGCAATCTACTCACCAGAAAGGCCCGAACGGGAGGTGAAACTTCTTTAGTTTTATATTAGTAATATCTACTTTAGCCTTGCGTAATTTACTCTGTATTTTGCTATTGGATTACCTCTTAACGGTAGTTGTGTGTTTTGTCAAATCCCAGTCTTCAATATACGAGATGTGATTGGCTTTCTTTCTTGTATTCACTTTCATTAATATCGTTTAATACATTTATCTTCAATTAAACCGAGTGTGTTGTGTTTCTTTTTTTTTCATTCTTGCCTGAAAAAGGAAATTCGTAGCTGTGGGCGGGCATTATATTGTTGGAAAATGGATCGCTGTAACCGCTCCATGAACGTAAGCGAAATGGGTCGCAGAATATCCTGAACATATCGTTGCACCGTCAATGTTTTCCTGATCAATATAGCGGAGATCGAGAATCGCGGGAGAAAATTCCCCCCACCCCCCACTATATGTCCATCACTCTGTGTGTCGCTCAACAATGAAGTCTTAATTTCTGCTCTGCCCAGTGCTTCTTCATATTGAATATGGTGGTTATCCGTATCGAGATAAAACCTGGATTCGTCACTAAACACTATTCCCGTCCTTGCCACCTGCTCACTACAGCACTGCAAACGAAACCACTGATGGTGGAGGGATATTAATGGCAGGCAGCGGAAGGGGCGCATAGATTGCAAGTCTCGTTCCGCAAGTAGTTTCGCAATTGTGCGGGTAGATACAGGGGTTTCTAGTAATGCAGCTAAATGTCTGTGGATGGTGTACAGGAATACCCTTGGCTAATTTCGCAACAGTCGGTCGATGACACGATCCTCTCTTATTCTAATCTCCCAGTAGCTTCCTCACGTCTCCACTACTCCCAACACCGTTTCAAAATGGGATCGGAACGATCCAGATGAATCAGCTATCGTCCCATAGTCCAACGATACAATCTCTTACAAACTCTTGCCAATTGTTGAAAGCTGCGTCGAATGTGTCGTCTAGACTTGCTGCACTCCATAACTACAATGATTATAAAGTATACAGCCGTCCTTTGACGGTCGTTCACATGACTAGAGCCGCAGCGATACTAATATCTGGCAATTCTGAGCGGACAATCGCAGCCCATCTGCAACCGTCTTACAAGGGAAATGAGTGAGAAACGCTGAGAACCGCACGGAAATATGCTTAGAATTTAAATCGCTCATCCCAAAAAATAGTGGTATGAGTCATTCCATGCGAAACTCAGCTGTTGTCTGCTAGCTCCATCCACTAACAAGTACTTAATCTAGTTGTGTGAATAGTATACCTACAGTAGGAGGCCGTCGTTTGGAGTTTAGAGTGTAAACAGTGTACTTCGGTATCATGAGGCGAATTAATACCATGAATGTTGTCAAAATGTTAGAGGCAAAGTTGCGACGTGCTGTATATGGAAACGTAATCGGAGTCGAGGATATGGAGTTCCCGAATTTCTTATATAGCATAATAATTCAGAAATACAATGGATGACGCAGAAATATATGAAGATATGCTGGATAGGTATAGTGATTTTGAAGGACAAGAAGAGCCCGTACCTGAAGTTGGCTCTTCCAGCAGTACAAGACGTTCATCTCCGTCAAGTCAAAGTGAGTACAAACCATCTCCACCCAAAATGTCGAGGTCCAAGATATTGATGACAACATACTCGAGAACATTTATGAAGACTATTACAATCGTGGCTTCAAGTATGGTGATCATTCAAATGTCTCTCGTGGTAAAACGTGCAGTTTTTCTTGAGAATGACTCATACCAGTGTTTTTGACATGAGCGATTTATAGTCTAAGCGCATTTTCGTGCGGGTTCTCAGCGTTCGAGGTAACGCACTTCCCTTGGTAGTGGTTTTTAGAACCAAGTATCATACAGAACCACCGACGGACAAAGCAATAAGAGAATGGTATAAGAAATTCGAGGCAAATAAACAGACTGGCCAGGGCCATCGCCTGTGACTGTGGACCGCAAAGAGAATCCTTTACCAGGAGCCCTGAAAAATCAATACGTTACCAAGCTGAAAATTACAAATGCCTTACATTACTATCTGGCACTCCTACGCAAATGGCTTGTCTGTAAGTTGCATCTGCTTCAGGCTCTCACTCCTGTAGATAACAATCTCCGTCATGAATTCTGTTTGCAACTTCAAGAATGTCTACAGGAGGAGGCAGTTAAGGCTGTGTTCAGATATGAAGCGTGCTTCCATCTTTCTGGCAAGGTCAATCGCCATTATTTGCGCATTTGGGGCATGGAAAATCCTCGTGCAACAGTTCAACACATCTATGATTTCCCTCCAGGTTAATATTTTTGTATAATTTCATCTCGGAAAGTGTCCGGTCCATTTTGCCAAAAAAATTGCCTCAGTTATATGTAACAATTTCAGGATGAAGTTCCTTCATTTTTTCATTTGGATGTTTGCAACTCATTAACACTTTACATGGAGTAGAAGTACGTCTAATGCACTTATTCCATGGCCTCCCAGGTCATCCGAACTCACTCCATGTGACTTTTTCATCTGGGACTATATTAAAGATAAATTAATCTTTAATAATTTAATAATCTTTAATCTTTATCACGTGATTTACTAAAGCTTCGACGAAGAATCGTGGCTGCAGTTTCTACCATCGATATTGCAATGTGTGTGACAAGAGCTAGATTACAGAATTGATGGCAGTCGAGTTACCAGAGAACATATCGAACATCTTTCAGCTATACTAAAAATTTGATTATGTACTCTTTTCACTACCATGCTCTCGTTCTGTGGGCGCGTTGTCTGTCAGCTGGAGACTACCGAAATCCTGGAGGGAATTCTGAAACCCTGTCTATCTCTCTATCTATCTATCTATCTATCTATGTACGTTTAAATATATATATATATATATATACCAAAATACCCGTTCTTTCAAAATAAACTCAGTTTATTTATTATAAAAAAAAAATCGTTAAAGAAAAAAAGAGTGTCTTAATAAATTATTGCCCGCCCTTCCTCAACTGTTTAATGGTGATGCAATTGAAATGTACCCTGTAGAAATCCTGCGTAAGTACACTAGTAAGAGCACAATGTTGTTACTTCATGTCGTATAGTAGTCCATATCTTCTGGAACAATCTGGAACCTTCCAGAAAATGATAGAACCTTCGGGAACAATCTAGGATCTAGACTAAAAAAGCAGGTGCAATGAGTTCACAGGCAGCCAAAGAGTTCTGTTCCCCTAAGGTGTCTCCCAGTAAGTGTAAGGGCTCACGAGAAGTGCTTTAGGTTTTCTTTGATGAAGAAATGGCTACTGTTAGGAAACAAGAAATGCTATACGTAATCCGATGAATATTTGACTAATCTGACAACTAATCTGACGACTAATCTGACGTGAAATACCTGGAAATAAGCTACCTTCGAAGCGAGAGGTAATGACTTAATTTTTTTCATTTGTATCTGACTGAAAAGGAAACAGTTCGGGAAAGTGCCGAAGCTGCCATCGGGATTTGGGATAATCTCTACTCGTCTTCAGAAGCACGTAATTGCAAATCCTGAAAAACTCTTCCATGACTGGCAGAAGCTGAAGAAAATCGAAAGCAACAACAAGAAAAGATCCAAAATTATTGTTTGAAAAAGAAACTGCTTTGAACAACTGTAGGAGCTTTTTCTTACTGTAGATATCCATCATCAAAATAGAAGAAGATCGAGTGTTTCTTTTGACTCAAAGAGAAAAAGGACGGCAAGAAAAAGATTTCGGAATTCTCTTCACTGTAGGATGTTCATCTTGTAACATTGTAGCATGGCATTGACAACTGCAAATCTTAACTGTTTAAAGTGCTCACGCCGAAAGTTGAAACTCCCAGAATGCAACACAGATTATAGATTTTCCTTTCCTGGCCGTTCGCTAACATTCAAATAGAAGAGGTCGCTTCTCTTCTATTCTGTATTATCTTGTATTTTGCTTAAAATGTAGAAAACCTAATGTTTCAAACGTTGATAGTGACCTTTATATTTCATCCAAATTTAGCCAAATTTTGGAAATATTATTTTTTTTCAATGTTAGGACAAGTTAATCAGGTGCCCTTTTGCAAACTACAACTTTCGATTTTAGCCCCTATCATAAGGACCACTCTGATGTACATATTATTATACTATTTTAATATAATTTTATTTACATATTGCATTAATTCAATGATTGACAACATTGTCAGATTTAAAATTTCAATAACTTTAACTCTATTAACCGTTACAAGGTTTTTTAAAATCTATTAATGAGTTTTCTATTAATAACTTGAATAGAAAAGTAACCAGTACTACAACAACGTCCTTTGCTACATCCATTTTATTCTCCAATTAAAATAGTTTATGAAGCAAATGCAACATTTTAGATAAAAAATCTGGTATAAATCTTATAAAGCTCTATTTTTTTTCCAATTTTTTAATCATATTCGGTGTGAATGGGAAAATAATAACCTTATTCCGACTACTTGGAGGACTTCTTACATTAAATTTATCATTCTGAAATCATACAAAATATATCATTCTAAAATTAGTATCCGTGTTCTACCTTCCATATTTGATTTATTGAATATTTAAAAAAGGATTTATATATCCTTTTAATACATTTACCTTTTAATATATACATTGTAGATACTAAGTTATAATTTATTGCTGAAAAATTGTAAATGATTAAAACAAAAGTTTGATTTTAAAAAAGTAATTATTCTTTTCATTTTGAATTTTGATAGTTTATCTATTAGAAACAGAATTGGGTTTGTGTCTTATATTTATATATTGGATATGAAAAATGACTTTTTAATAAATGCAAAGTTGGAATTTAAAATATCTTATTAATTCCAAAACATTTTATTTAATTCCCCTCACTTTCTGTGGTTTTGAGTTAATGGATTTAACAAATTTAATTTCTTGTCACTGTTTTTCCTTTTTTTTGTCTCTGATTTGAGGTCTTCCACAAAAGCTAATTGAGGAAATTACTCGTAGAAGATCGGAGTTCGTGTTAGATTTGTTTCAAGGCTGGTGTACTTTCTGTATTAATAGATGTTAAAAATCAGATAAAGGATGTTTTATTTCCTTGATGCTACATTTTTTTTTTATTTTAATGAAATTTTTTAATATTTAAATTTTGTAAAATTAAAGGATCGCACTGTACATCCTTCACCATCGGGACAAGAAGTCAGGTGGTCAGTCCAACGCTCTTCACCTTTAAATCCCGTTAAAGAAATTCATTCCTTATTTTACAGTCGGCCGGGTAAACCCTAGAACTCGTTTGGAGAAGAAAATACCAACCTCCGCTCAATGCATCTACCAATGGCTTACAGGACCCACAGTATTTACTTTTGTCGATATTTAAAAATTCGTTTTCCTGTAATAATCCTAAACATTTCAATTCTATATTTTTTTAATTTTCTGTTTCAGTTGAGAAAGTGAAACAAATCAAGTCCTTCCGTTAAACTTTAAAAAGCTGATGGATAATGGCGTCAACGAGATATTTCAGTTTGTAATATAATAACTATTTAGTTACTTTATTACTCTAGGATAAAGATGCAATTAATTTAATAAAAATTATTTCTCAATGTCGATGAAAAGAAATTTTTGTTATTTTTGATATTCTTTTTTCTTAACATTAGCTATTTATTGTTAATTTTTAAACACACTCACACGCATTTGTAATCCTTAACATTACGTATATAACATTATAATTACAATAAAAATATTTAATGATATCTAATTAAGTTATAGATGGTATAATTAGTAATAAATAATAATGATAATAATCTTTAACTAGTGTTATTGCTTCTGCAAATTTCTTTGTTTTCTTCGACTTGAACTGAAGAAACTAATAAGATGCCATAAAAACAACTATTTTTCTACTTCATTTACAAAAATAAAAAAAGTTCTGAAGTAATATAAATCAATTCTTGTCACGCACAGCTCGGTTCCAGTTTAGCCATTGGCGCCAAAGTGAAGCCTTCCTAAGCGATGTGGATGACATTGCAAAGGACACCACCCATTGAGAAAGGAATCGCTTCTCACAGAGACTCTAATGGCAAAAGATCAAATAACAAATGACAGATATTTATTAATATTCAAGGAAATAATGGAAAATAATAAATGCAGTTTCATTTATATAAATAATGAAGGTATTAACTGATTATAACAATAAAAATGTAGTTACTATAAACATTTTGGGTGAATATAATAATTTTGACAATTATTTACTTAACAAGAATACTAACTAAAAATAGTTTGTAGATAATCTTCTATAATATTTGCTATTTCTGAAGAATAAGTTCTAATCCAAACTGATTTTTACTAACCAATTAAATTAAAAGCTCTTTTAGGAAAGAAATTCCCAACGGATTAGAACCCCATCGCATCCCAAAATGGAAGAAATTTAAGATTTTTGACTTTTTTTTGGTTGGAAAGTTCAGCGGTTTGTCTTAACTCCCCCATCCAAGAAAGGACACGACTTGAACAACTACTTCGATCATCATAACCCTTCCATACCATAATTAGGTACGTACTTGGTACACCTATTTAGAAAATGCCTTCACATTCATGGACTATCAGTAGAATCAAGTCAGCAGAAACAATGTTTATAAAATTAACTGAAAGAAAAGTGTTATAAACGAATTCGTGCTTCTTATTTTAATCTCAGATCAAAACTAAAGAATTATTAGGTTGTTATTATTAAAAGTAAATAAAGAATTAGGTTGGCGATTAAGTTCTCCGTATTGGATAAGCCTTGAAGTATTAACAGTTATCACCAAATTCATAAGATTTGACCGGAAAATCCGATTTTCATCAAAATACGACTGAAATTAAAAATCGGTCAGAAATCAGGACGCCATTTTCAATTTTCCAAAATTCTCCCTTTAGGCTTAGAATTCTTGCTTGCCTGAGATTCTGGAAAAAGGTAAAAACCAAACTAACAATCTGTTCTTTATCAAAGGAGACTTTCAGCTTCATAATTAAAGAAAGAATATTAAAGCCGACCACGAAGACTCTCTACAATTTTTGTTGTCTCATAAAATCCAGAATGTTCCTAGAGGCTTCTGGGAAAGGGTTTTTGCTACAATCACACCATTTTGATGGTCCAAGCAATTCACAGGAATTTGCGAAACTTGGTGGACTGCCGACACTGCTGAGGAGCTGCAAAAACAGATACGAAATTGAATTTTATAATGGTTAACGTTAAAAAAAAATAACCAATGACATGTTGGCTTCACTTATTACTTTCTCCTTTCTCTCAGTTAGTCCTAGCTAATATTATACAATCATTTGCATATGTCCTGCAGCTTTGCAGGATAAATTCCTTGTCTTTGATATGAGAGCATGGACTGTGATGAAGCCTGAGAGGTTCTGCTTCGTAGGAAAGTGAAAGTAATAAAAACATCACTAAAGTCGTCGGGAATGGGTGGGTCGCCTGTCCCCGCGGCACTTTGGAAGGGGAGGAGAAAATCGGTCTCGTATTCATTGCATTTCTTTGTTGCTCTTGTTATTTTTTTATATTTTTTTTTTTTTTGAGTCGAGATACGATCTCTGTATTTCTGTATTTCTTTTTTCCATTCAATTCACATAAAAAAACAATTGTGATAAAGGACGGAACAAAAACTTTCTTTACATTGTCGAATATTAATGAAAAACTTAATCATTTAGACAACAAATCTTCTTATAAAAGAAACAGAAATATAAAATCATTTTTATCAAAAGCTTTCATTTTATTATCGAATTAGTAATTTTATCCAAATAAGACTTAATATTTGTTTTATGAAGAGAAGTTAGTTGACAGCAAATTTGCTGATTAGTTTTAGATTAGTTTTAGATTAGTGTTAGATTAGACAATGGTCGTAGGGTGACAGACGTTCCGTATTTTACGGGATTATCCCATTTTTTGTGTCCCGTTTTCCCGATAAATTTAATACGGGACGTATTAATGTAACAGTTCCGTATTTTAATGCAATTTATTTAACAATTTCCGCATTTCTTAGTTTTATTTTCAGTTTTATTTTAAGAACATGAGAAACTGTGAAGTTTCATTTTAACCATCTGCTACTGAATTATTCGTCGAACGTTTCTGCGCTGTAAAGTTATGAACACGTTTCTAACAATGTTATTCCGCTTCCTGTTGGACTTGACATTGATTTATTACTAAGTGCGAGAATGTAGCAACTAATTATTTGTGTACCTTCTGTAAGGTTCATATTCTTGCAGTTCATCTGCTTCTTAGTAAGAGTGGCATTTATTTCTTCCAAGTAAGTAAATAAATACAGTATTGGTGGAGTTTGTCCACTACATTAAACTGTACCATATTTTAATTTTCAAACTCTGTTCGCTCTGTTCTAAAAAAGAATCCCCTCTTGTTTACTCTTAAATTATGTAATCGTATCAATAGATTATTTTATTTCGTTGAATACTAAAAATTTTTTAACTATTTGTATTTCCTGTAAGTTATATAATATTTTTTGGAATTAGATTTCGTGTGATAAATATATACAGTACATATATATGTAAGAGGATCATAGTATCTGTATCACCCGTGTTTCTCGGAAACGACAGGGTACAGGTTGTTCGCATAAAAAACAGTTCATTACTAAATAGTACGAGTGAATGGGTGAATTCGGAATGTAATGTGGACACTGGAAATGGGGGTAACCGGGGTTAGCTTCGAAATTTCAAATGAGAACATAGAGCATATGGGGCATCATTGGACAGCTTTGAAAATGAAACAACTTTTACTAAAGGTGCTTTTTCCGGAGACGGCTCTAGTTTCGGAGCAATTCCAGACCATGCTTACAGAAACGGGTATCATCGGAACTCATACAGATATTGACAATAATGCAATTGGCAATAGTGAAAGCAGTGGTATAACATGTGCAACACAGAGATACCATAATAAATAAAAGAAAAGAAGCACAAAGCAGCACCTGTTGTTGGAGAGATGTGTTGAAATGACAAACCTTATCAAGACCTAATTTGCTGTAACGAAACGTGTTTATTCATACAAAATTTACAGTATAGCAGAACACAATATCAGCTGTGCCATTTAAGATCACGACGCTGCTGCTAAGCTGAGAGGTGCTCAAAATGGGATCGAAGCATCGCCTTGGTCCAAACATCGCCTTGGCTTCGTCTGGTTGACATTGCTGTGAGAATTTCAGCACTATCGAAATCCTCACAAGCTGCTGTAAATCTTTGTATCATGTCGTCACGCTATATTGGACGGTCTTGATATATGATGTCTTTTAGTCCCGGAGAAAAAAGTCTAATGGAGACAAATCAGAAGAGCAAGGCGGCCATGCTATCGATCCTCCCCGTCCGATCCAACATCAAGGGAACATGTGATCCCCAATTTGACGAGCCACTACTGCAAAATGAGTTGGACATCTGTCCTACTGCATCCATAATGTCGTCCGTGTGGTGAGTGATACGTCATCCAGTATTAGAGGTAACATGTTCTCAAGGAAGTCGTATGTAGCATCATTTGAAGTCCCAGCGGGAAAAAAAAGGTCCTATGATATGGTCACCGAGAAGGCCCCACCACAGACATGCCCTATCCACTTAACGTAGTCAGTGTGGATTTTCTGACTAGTGGACTTTAACTCCCTCAGTACTTCTGAACGTTGCTCCGTCGGTCCACAGAATGCTGCGATGAAATTCACGCTTCTGCTGGAGGTACCAGGTGCAAAAATTCATACAATTCTGATAGTCCTCTTCACGAAGTTCGTGATGGCAATTGAGATGGAACGAATGAAATTTCTGCTCTTGCAGGATTCTCACCACCGTAAGCTGGGATAACGCTGGTCACGGGAAATCCTCCGTGTGAAATCGTGGGGATCAACCAACACCACCGCAACGACGTCGGCAGCTCTTTCTTCCACAATAGGTCGCTGGGCTGCACCACATCGGTTGTGCATATACGTTTCGACGGGTTTGCACAGACGTCGAAACTCACTGTACGAATGATTGACTCACTCGGGATATCGGTCTGCATATGCAAAGGACAGTTCCGCCGGTATTCTCCCAGTACCATTAACATGTCGAACTCTTCTTCGTTGTAAAGGGCATTGGAATGGCTAAACACACAACTACATGTACGTATTCCAGTCCCGACACGTACTGTGTCCTTTCAACAATACCTCTATGTTGCATGTGTTGCCAATTTCATTGTTGTCAACATCTGTATGGGTTCCATACCCGTTTTTGTAAGCGTCATCCTGTTAGACTACTGTTTCTGGAATTCCTCTGAAAGAAGATGCGTTCGCGAAAAAGAACCTTTAGTAAACGGTGTTTCATTTCCAAAACCCTATCTAATGATACCCCACATGCCCTATGTTCTCATTTGAAATTAAGTTGCTGACCCCGGTTACCCCCACTTCCGGTGTCCACATTACATTCCGAATTCACCCATTCACTCGTTCTGTTTGGTAATGCATTTTTTTACGTCAACATCTTGAACCCTGTCGTTTCCGAGAAAAACGAGTGATACGGGTTCTGTAATTGTATAAGTGTATCTAAAACCTTCCTTTCTTTTAAAGTTTCAAATTACGTTTACAATGAATATTAAAGATAACATTTTGAAAATATGAAACGAGTATTACAAAAAAGAAAGGTACGGTCTTAATATCCAGTGTCTGTTTCAATTTAATAATCAGTTTCTGATCTGAAATCGAGGACGGGTTTTTCTACTCAGTGTGAAATCTACCAGAAAGAGGAAAAATCTCTCATCGAATCACTTGTATTTTTAATGAAAATTTGAATTTTTATTGCTAAACTCATAATTCTAAGATGTAGTTTAAAAAATGAAGTAAATTGTTCATTTGAAAAACATTGGCACAGCATTTTCTTTAGGGTTCTCTTTAATTTTTTAATAAACAAAAGTTCTGATATTAACGGTTCCATCTTATTAATCGGCTTGGTTTGGTTAAAGAAAAGTAAAATAACATAATGGTCACATGACCTGTTTTTATCTGAAAGTTAATAATCTTATGAAGAATATGATATTTGAAAGCACACATTCATCATCCATTAAATGAAATAAAAGAACTGTGAGGAAAATATTACAGTTAAGCTTCAACAGATAAAGTCTTTCTTCACTGTTCGCAGAGTTAGCAATAACCATAACTACATATTCACGGGAAGTTCTTATTTTAGTCGTAAACGTTCGCACTTATTAACATCAAAACACTTCTTGCTTCTTCGCTGTCTGGGGAGAAACTACTGCTCGCTCGCTTCCAACAATCAGCACGAGACCACTTCTGCAAGCCGCAAGGAGCGTATCTTTTGATTGTTGACTTTTAGCGATCTTTGCCAATTTCTTGTGGCAAGTTCTTTATGAGAATAAATATTTGATTTATTCTTTTTCACCAAACCAGTGTCTTTTGTACCCTTTGAATTAGGAGATTCTTTTAAACACTTACATTCTTTCACCACAAGAACCTCATGTTAATTTCATACCTGTAGTAAGATACAAACGAAAACTCAGATCAGATGAGCTAATCCTTATGATGGTCGATAAGTCATTCTTAATTATTGAGCTACACATCTATTGAGATCCTAATTAGGAGAAGAACTAAAAAAAAAAAAATGTTTCCAGAAGAGCTTTTTAAGATTACGAAACTTTCACAAAACTGAAGTGAAAGTTTTGCAATTCTTCAGCGCTCTTTGGCAAATAGTTTTTTCCTCGGGTCTTTAAATGTTATTTCAATGCGAAAATGTCTAATGAATTTGTCATTTAGAAGATCAGAATAAAGTTTCCTAAACACAAAATAAATGCTTTCTCTTTTCTGTTACGTTTAATAATAATTTATATCATTACAGCAGTTTCAAATAATCCTAATTTTTGAAATGGCTTAATGGCTTATATTATTATTAAAAGTTCGGTCTTTTTTCAGTGCATTTCCGTTAACTGAATTTTAATTATCTTTAATGATTCAAATAAATGGTTCTTTATTGTAGCAAAAAAGAAAGTTATTAACAAATGTTTACTACTTTAATAATTCAACTGTGAAGGTCATCTTCTTTAGAAGGAACCTTGAAAAATAACGGAGAGATCTTTGTATTTAACTACTGTAATGTAAGTTATTCTATATTCATTCATCTTAGTTCTGCAAATGACCATTATGTACATCTATTTAATAATTATATAATATTGAATCAAAATGTACATATTTCCTCTTGTTTTCCGTATCTTTGACTAAAGTTTCTTTTAATTATTTTTAATGGGCGTGTTTCCTTTTATTACTGCAACACTTATACTTTCTCTCGGTAATATATTTACATATAACTTATGCTTACTTCTTTAATAACGATTATTTACTGATAACATTTGAAATAAATCCTTTGCAATAACTTACACTGAATATTAAGATTATTTAAACTTTGTAAAACGTATGTAAAATGTATGTGCCTTAGCAGTTATTTCTTTTATTGTTCAGAACTTCTGTAATTATTCCTAAGAATTCTTAAGAAGCTCTTTAATTAGTATATTGTTTAAGAGATCGTAGTTTATTTACATCTCAGTTTTCTTGATATTAAGGAAAAAAGGAAACTCACAAATGATTATTAAGCATCAGCAAATCAAATGTTTCAGTATCTACAAAGAATCCTGATGAAAAATTACTTTTCATTGAGAAGAAAGAGACATAAGAAGTTTGTAATGAGTTTTTAATTTCTTGTATCTCAAACAAAACTATCCTAACTCCATATTTGATGTCATTCTTCCTATTCCGCCTTTACTTCATCATTTCCTCATTTTAGGATTCTTAGAAGACGAGAATCTTCTAACAACTACTTTTGTCCATCAAAAGATATCAAAAGGATCTGAGACGTCCTAAATCTCCAAATATCTTAATAAAATAAATAATTTTTTTAATTAAATTTCTAAGAAGAAAATTAATATTTTTTTTCATTTCGGTTAAGTGAAATTAAAAAAGTAATTTCGGATTCTTTGAAAGACTGTTTGAAATGAATCTTGTGGTATTGGTTAAACGAATGAATGCTCTCGTGCTGTTAGAAGACACTTGTCTTATAAGAATCCTGGGAGGAGATGATGATGAAGTAAAGGCGGAATAGGAAGACAATTTTAAGTGTGGGAGGAAAAGATGATAACAGGAAGAATGTGGAAAGACTAGTTTTAATTGGTTCTTAAGAAGCAGTCACTAGTTCATCGAAATCATTATCTTGTTTCTAAGCCGTGAACTTCCGGAAACAAACACGACCAAGACTATCAATACCAACGGAGGAATTAATATTCTTGGTTAGGCTTTTTTAATAGTTGATTTGTTTCTAAAAACAATAGCAAAATTGGATTTTTTTTTATTAAAAAAATAAAAGCAATCGCTAAGAAGGAAGATTATTACTTCAGCAATAAAATTTAGACTTTCCTTCATTAAAAAAAAAAAAAAAAAAAAACCTGCTCTAAAAATATTCTAGTGTAAATAACAATAAATAACTTGCGTTCCAAAATCAATGCCATGGCCTTTGATGTTGATTTTAGAAAGATATTTTTGTTTTACTTGAATTTACGACTAAACAAATCAGAATCTATCCTTTTATGTTTTAAACTCATCTTGGGAAATTAAATATTTTCATGATATCAAAACTTCCTTATTTAACAAATTCATCTTCACGATATATCGACAAACTAATAGTTGGATTCATTAGAGGCTAAAATTGATGGCTTATTGGACTTTATATCATCATATTATAATGTTGGATATTGAATACAAAAATATTGGAACTTTATATCAAATATCATAAAAAATTTGGACTTTGGACAGTGGTTGCAGAAATTTATATTCAGGAATTTATATTAAAAAAAAATGTTTTTAAAAGCGTTATTACGTTAATAATTCTTATGTTGTGTAACGTGCGTTACACGCTACGTACCATATTTGTTTATGAGTAATGATTGTTTAAATTGATTCATTCCAAAATATGTATTAAAAGAGAAATGATATATTTCTTTTTTATCTATCACTTGAAAAAGATAAACGATTATTTTGTCGAAATATACTGAAGATAGAAGATGAATTTGGTAAATAAAGAAGTTTTAATATCCCTTTTATGCTTTAATTAATTAGGAAGCTAATTTCATAACGTGGAAAAGAGTGACTTCTTAATTAATATCTTTTTTTCGCGCAATGAAGATAACTGAAGTAGGGTCGAAATTGTAACCAACTTCACTTGTATCCTGCGCTACAATTATTCCAATTTTGCTCTTAAGAAATTTTGAATTTGCATCTAACAGAATAAAAAAAAGGAGACATAAAAAGCAACTCATTAAGGGTTATTAAGGAAAATCACAAAATTTTTCATTGCAGATAAATAAGATCTTATTTATAGGTCAAAAGCCTATTTTAAGTAAATAATTAGAAATATCCATTAAGAGAATAAGCAAATTAGAAAAAAAAGAACAATTCAGGAGTTAAGAAAAGAATTCTAAGGAAGTCTACCACAATGAGACGAATTCCTTTATATTAACAAATAAATAAATTTATAGCAAACTGAATTAGTAATATTCATAAATAGGTAATTGATGGAGTAACTGGAAATATTTAATGATAAAAGCTTATACTTATTAATGAGTTTTTTTTTGGGGGGGAGAAAATTTATTTATTGAAGTTTTAATTTTATTACAACTACTTAACAAAACAAATTCCTCATCAATTCGTTTGCCATTGAAAATTCTTGTAAGTTTTAAAAAGTAAAAAATAAAGAAAAGATACCTAATTGATCAAATTGATTTTATTTGTTATTTACTAAATTTTAAGTAAACTTGACTACACTTATTTGGGTGTATTATCTGAATAGTTTCCCAAGAGTCAAGAGGAAAGGGAATATATTAATTGCATAAAACTTTAATTAAATGCTAGAAAAATTACAGCCAGTTTTTTTTTTTTTTTGTATTTTGTTTTTTTCTGTTGTTTTTTAATTTTGTTTTTTTCTGTTAACAAAATTCAGTCATTTGTGAAATTAGCAATCCTCTACAAGAAAACCATTTCTCAGTTTGGATAATCATTACAGTCAATGTACAACGAACTCACTAATTGGGAGCGTTTTAATTCTACACAATAGTAATCATTGATCTATAAATATTACATAATCGTCTAGCGCTGTAGAAATAAAACAAAACAAGCCAATCGAAAAACAGAAACCAATAAGTTTAGGTGAAGTAAGACTATTTTCGAAGATAATTCAAAACTCAAAGAGGAAATCCCAGCGAACAAAGCGGAAGTTAAGTGATATCATCAAAACTTGCTTATGATATCATTTACGCTCTCACCAAGGGCTTTAGCTGCTGTGGCAATCATCAAACAAAATGGTTTCGTTCAAAGTCAATATTGGTTCTCACGTTTAATGAAAGGTCATTTTAAAGTAAACGTATACTGCTATAGAAAAATTAGAATTTTTATGTATGTCGTGTATAAATAAACATTTTCAGTCTCTCTCTCTCTTTCATATATGTATAAAGATTTGTGGCAATTTGAATCTTCTAAAAAAAAGAAAAAAAAAGTTGATTATTAATTCTTTAGAAGCTACGATTATTATTTTCACTTGAACTGTTTTTATTTAATATCGTTTTTGTCATCACTTTGTTGATCACCCAATTACACTTGTCAATTCGGTTGGTATGTCTGGATCTGAATAAATTTTCAGTTTGCTTAGGATGGATTTTATGATTAGCCCTCACTCTTCAATGATTATTCGGATAATTTTTCACAAAAATAGTCCCTCTAGGCTGAAGAAGATAAAAAAATCTATCCACTCAATGTTTCTCCGTGTCATCCCAGCAGAAGCAATAGATGACTGCTTTCTTTTATGATATTTAAAATATTAACAAACCACCACCTTTTTTAGTTTCACGTAATTTAAATATAGTATTAAATAAATCTAGCTTAAAGATTTTGATTTCTTCCAAGTTAACATTAACCTCTGCTAAAATAATTACATCAATATAATCAATAAATTGCAGTATATTAGCCTTTAAATAATCAAAATTTTTCTGAAGTCTTCTTATATTTAAAAACACACAATTCAAATTAGTTTGACAATTAACCAAATTATTGTATTCTTTCCACTTATATAAACTATCAAAATTATATGTTTTAGGGTGAATATTAATTTCTTCTATCACTAAGTTAATCTTATAAGACAATGAAAGATCTTAACATAAAGATAATCAAAGAAAAGAAATATGACCAAAAAAAAGGGGACTTACTATTAGAAAAAAGAAAATACGAGAAAATAATAATTATTATAAAAATAAAATCCTTTCCACGGATTTGATTCGTGATTTCGAAGGTAAGTTATAAGCTGTCAAATTCTCATTTTTAAGCTATTAAAGAAATAAAAAATAATACCAAAATAAATAACGAGAACATTTTTTAATAATGGACCAAATATATAAAATATTTTATTAAGTAATCCATCCGTACTTTTAAAACAATAAAAATGCATTAAAATTCACAAGCAGTGTGGGTTTTTTTTTTATGATTTTACGACGCCTAATCGATAAATAAATAAATATCATTGGTGTCTTTATATTATATATAAAATGTAGAACTCATGTAGAAGGTTTCCCTTTAATCTGCTTCTATTCCAGTTAGAATAAGTTGAATAATCTTTCCGAATAAACATTCAAATTTCATCAAAGAATAAGGTTATATCAGAACTTGATACCAGATGGCGTCATGTACATCTGGTTACTCGACTGAATATGCGTGACTTTAAGACCACTGTCGCCCTCTGGCGAGAGACGGTAAAACGACCCAACTTTTCGACAAAAATTAGCCCCCTTAGCGATTGATTGGGCACCTAAGATTCATGTTATTTACTTAACACAATCTAATGATTCATTCTGCAAAGTTTCATTACAAACTTCGTTTATCCAGTTCGAGTGGTTCCCTTGTGAGTATTTAATCCGTTAAAGAAGGAAAAAGAATAAGACACCGGAAAAGAAAGTATTGAAGGGTAACTGCAGACCTTCATAAACTTATTGGATGATGTTTTACAACACTTTCACAATTTATTCAATTGGTACGAAAAGGACATTTAGATTTGACTGGAATGAAGAATTATATGTTGTTATTTGAGAGCTTAAAATCAGAAAACATGATTATTGAGGGACTGAGTTTGCATGTATCAATTGCATCATGTTTATATTTTTTTTCCTTTGACCTTTTAACCTTTGTTGCTAAGGATGAGTATCTTTCTTCTTCGCTTCTCACCGGTCCGTGAGAAAACGGCAATTTTTTTTTCTCACATCAGACGAATCAGGTTTTCATTCAACTTAGAACAAGTAAACCTGATCATTCATTCGCCAAAGTCAATCACGATTTCGGAAAAATTCACAGCTGTCTCTAATTCTGTCCATCTTTACAAAGATAGATTCTAGCAATGGGATAAATTTAATATCTTAATAATTTTAAGCAATAAATTTGTTTCATCTAATGTTTTTCTTCTTTGTCTTTCCTAATTTGAGTTAATTTCAATGATGAGTTGCGATAATACATTAGTCCATTCAAACAGAAATAGTACATTGTTGAAAAAACGTGATCAACAAAAGACTGTAGGTAGTTTTCTTTGTTGTTTTTCATTTACTATTTCTAACTTAAATAGGATGACCAGATGTTCAGGAATGTGCGGCACTGTCCAGAATTTTAGTGCAGTGTCTCGCTTCAATGTATGTTCCGTGAAATGTCACGGATTTTGTAAATAGTTGACATATAGTATCCCTAAAATCTTTTTCTAAAAACCATAAACTCTACTAATACAAGAAATACATGGAATAAAATTATTCCATTTGATTTTCCTAAGAATAATTATAGCCTGAGAGATTACGACAGAATTCTAAATAAAGCTTTTAACCAATTACAGCTATATTCAAATTACATCTTACAAATGATTAAAATTAATACTCATTTGGGATCTTATGGATGGTAAAATTACGTGGAGTTATTGATCTTTCGTTCTTTTTTCGACTTTGTAAATTTGAAATTTACATATTTTTTTTTAATTATTAACCTAAGTTTTCTTTTTATATAATCATATTTTTTTGCTCTTAAATTTGTGCCTTTTTTATTTGTTGTTAAATTAATTCATTTACTTTGTACGAAACTGGTATTTCTTTTGTTTTTGTGTGTGTGTATTTTTAAATCTTGTATACTTTTAGTTTTTCCAATCTTTCTAAATTTTTATTAATTCAGCACCACGGGCTTGGTTGTTTGCAAACTTAGCAGGCCTATAATATAAGAATGTGAATAATAATAAAAAAAAAATATTGTACTGTAGCTAAACACTTAAAAACATTTTGTATGAAACAATGATTTCTTCCAACAATGAGCACAGAACCATGTCGAAAATAAGGTGTCCAAATTAAATAGCTAAAGTACTTGAATAAGTGATATGTATTAAAGCATTGAAGGTCAAACATCGATGTTTTATTCTGTTGATGATGGCATCGAAAAGCTCAGTGGTTCTTTAAAACTGAAGTAAACCTCTTCTTTTATAGCTCTAAGCCCTTCTTCTCCGGGGCCGCTACCCCAATGGTAAGGGCCCAGAGAAGGGTTGGAGGTAGAGAGTTCGATCCCTGTCCTCTGCGGAGGGCAGGGATTTTTCCGTTCTCCTATAAACGGGTCCTAGGGTCTACCAGCCATCTGTAGAATGGGTACCGGGTTTCTTTCCTTGTGGTTAAAGGCGGGCGGGCGTTAACTTAGTCTCTTCGGTCCTGAAACGCTTGGAGCCATACCTCCCTCTATCCCAAGGGCCACAATGGCCTATCTTGGAACACTAACTTCTTTTTAAAGCCCTTTTTCAAAGTTCCAGACTTGCTGGATATATTGAATCTCAGGAAACCTGGCTGTTCAATCAATTTTACAACGATGTACTCTTGAAGATGTGTGGATGTGTATTGTAGTGTCTTACGAAAAAGGGTATCTTCTATTACACCTCTGTAAGACGGAACGTAGTGATTCAGGATATTATATCATGTTTCCTTTTAGAAACACTCTGGGCGTCCACTTAACCAAATACTTCTCAAACTATCACGATACCACCATCTTAAGTGTCTCATTGATTTTCAATCCCAATTTACTTGAAGTCTTACCCATTTCAAACATTCATCTGACGGAGGTGAGGGTTGCGGATATAAAGAATTTTCCTCCTTCGTGAAGTATTCTGCGCACAGTGGAAGCAGATGTCAATGTTCCTGTAGAAGCTCAAATGGACTGAGTTCATTTTAAATTTTTTGCGTAATTTTTTTTACGCAAAACGAGTTCATGAACTATCGAGTCATGTGACGGTTCTGCAAATGATTAATTTAAAAAAGCTTTAAAAATTAATTACATATATTGTTCTTAATGCATTTGTGATTTATTTTTGATTTAAATGATGATTTTAAACACTACTTTCATGTTTGTTTATTTTATGCTCTTATTCCAATCGTATCAGTATCTGAGATCCAATTTAAAGACACTATTTCATTAGAAGGTAACTGGCTTATCTGTAATACATTTTCTTGTTTGACTTTTATTGTGTTTCGATTGAATTAAGACACTACATCATTGTTGTCCTAAACAGTATTGCGAATGTCCTTAACAATTTATGATATCATCAAATTGTCAAGATTGAACTTATTTAGACTTATTTATAATAACTTTTAATGATGTTAATAACTTTCCGAAACTCATTTCTTTCTCTTTTATTTCCTTTTAGTTTGAATTTTAATCCAGTTTCTATATACTAATTTTCAATGGTGGTTAAATTTTAATTTCAAGATGTTGATTAATATCTTTTCTGTAGCCGAAAGACTCCTACGCAAGATAATCACCTTAGTTGTGAAATTCAATTGTGAATAAAAATTAAAATGTTTCCAAAGGAGGAAATTTCCAGGAACAAATAATATTTGATTTCATCAGGTTTCCACAGTGAACGTCTGTAGCTGGGTAAGAACTTGGTGTATTGTTCGTTTTGGGTGGAGGAGCTTCTTCAGAGGGAAGAGCCACCCACATTTAAAAGCACTCCTCCCTTCAGCTTCCAATTTATTCTTGAAAGGGCAAAAAAGTCTCTGTAATTTCCATGGCCTCGTTGTTGTTCTTAGAACGTAAACTAAAGTTGTGAGTGAATCCGCCCATTACGGATGAACTAATTTCAACATCACTTGTTTAATATTTGCTTAATCTTCTCTTATGGAAAATCGTAGGGTTAATATTGAACACTTATTCGTTCATTGTTTATTTGAATATCTTCTATTGTTATTTCAACTTGCGTGTGACTTTTCAAAACAATTAAAATAAGACTTTCATTTTTTTCTCCCAATAACTTTTCTTTGAGACACTTAAACAAGCTGAAAAGACATCTCTGAGACAGCAGATAATAATTCTTCCGTGAGTTATTCCGAAAGTCTTACTGAACTTTTGACTTAATTCGTTTTTAAATTTTTCCTTAGTAGATTTAATATAAGATATTAAATTTAACATATTCGTAATACAAAATGAGCAAAAAGAAAAAAAATGCAAATAGCAACAACGGTACATTCATTTGTAAAGACAATACAGATTTTTCAAATTTTCCTATTCCCTAATTCACTCATTCTCCGTTTGATACCATAAGAAATGGTATTTCGGTTGTTTTTCTTTCAATTTCGCTTTTTGGATCGCCTTGTATTTTAAACTTTAATATTATTAAAGATAATATGACTACCCTTCAAAGAAATATACTTTGACAAGAAAGTCGACGGACCCCGACAAAAATAATCCGATAGTAATGAAACTTCACATGCAAAAACCCTTTCGAACAAATATGCAACTGATCAAATCATCGCAGCCAATGATCTATAGCACATTGGAACTGAGCATCGTGATGGTGTATAAAAAGCGAATCTCGCTTTCAGGAACAAAACTTCCAGTGGATTTTGATTGTGTTTACTATCTGGCTGTAGCAAAGCCTCGTCGGCGAATTCGGGACCACTACGACCCTTTGACGGAGTTTGAAAGTGGACCTGCCATCTGATTACATAAGGCACGTGAATCGCTCGGCATTTGGGTCAGAGCGATGCGGCAATTAGATGCCTGGCGGACGGCCTAAACTGATGACAGAACGGAAAGACAGAGCAGCTGATAGAGCACCAGATTCGTCGCTATACAAGTGAAGTGACCATATGGCCCATTAGTAGAAGACTACAGGAACAGAAACTACGCTCGCGGCGGCCATTGCTCCACCCAAACCAGTACGCACCGTCAAAACAATTGCAGTAGTGCCGGGCATGATCAACGTGGAATTGTACTGATTGGTGACGAATTGTCTTCAGTGATGAGTCCCGTTTCGATCCGAGCCCTGATGACCAGCGCAGATGTATCTGGAGACGGTCGGGACATCGTCAGGATCCCGCTCTTACTATCGCACGCCTAACGGCCCGACAGCAGGTAATTACGGTCTGGAATGCCATTTCGTTTGATAACCTTGGTAGTCCTCCGTGGCACCCTCACAGCGCAACGGAACGTTGTCGAAATTCTACGACCCGTTATATTTTTCAGCAGACTAATTCTTCGTTAGCCTTCCTTAGCCAGCCAGATCGCCAGATCTCTCTGCTATTGAGCATATTTAGATGTGATGGGGTGTCGCCTGCGACCGTCCGAGAATGTCGACGAATTAGCCCCTCAAATTGGAGGCCATTTGGCAAGAAAATCCGCAGACCATCATCCGTCACTTGTGTCAATCAGTGCCACTTCGGGTAATAGATTGTATCCAGGCGAGAGGTGGACCAACGCCCTATTCACCTGCTCACTTTACGTAGCTCTTTCTATTTCAATAAATCATCCAATTGTTCTGAAATTCTAATCATTTTGCTTTCTGTACATATAGGGTCAGTGTGCCGAATATGAGACCCTTTTTGATTTTCATCTATAACTAGGAAAATAAGTGAGGAATTACAGTACCAACGTGATATTCTTTTAAGGCATACACTTTACTACAAATAACAATGACAGAAAATTAAAACAACTTTACATTTTTTCTTGTATGAAATTTTAAACACAAATGTTACATTTTGGGGATTTGAAAAAAGTAGCCCTAATATGAGACCCTCTTCTATAACTAAAAAAAATGAATTGTATTTACTGAAAAGTTCGTCAAAAACAAAACGTTAAACAATAATTAGGTAATAGTTATCTTCATCGCTAATAGGTAAAAAAGAAAAATGACATTTTAAACGAAGTAGTTGAAGTTTAGTTCAGGTTTTGTTTACTTTTCGTTTTTAGATTCCAAAATTTCACATTGTTTGGGCTAAATCCCTTAATTCTTGCGAACGATGTTGCATGAGGTTTTTTTAGCGACAGCTGTGGGTGTCGTTGTAAAAATCCCTTTAACCACTTTTCACCAGCACATTGTTTTTCTGATGAAAATGGATGTTTTAAACCATTTCACATAGCAAGCTGAAATGCCATTTTTTTTACATCCCTCCTTCTTAAGCCATAAAACTTTGAATCCATCTCAACGCAGTATTTTACTAACGAATCTTCAATGTGTTGTGGTAAAGTAGGCCGTCTTCCCAACTAACGTCTACCAGTGATTCAGCTGTTTTTCTGAATCCTTAACATAACGCTCCAGAGTTCCTTTTGGAACTTCAAAATACTTTGCAGCTTTTTTATAGCCCATATAACGACTTTTTACTGCTTTGACAGCTCGCACCATCAATACAGGATCCCATTTTTTGCGTTTTGTTTCGGGAGGCATCTAAAAATAAAAACAAAAAATGTAAACAAGCTTTGCATGATGAAAAAAAAAGAATGCCTAATATGAGACCTATCTCATATTAGGCATCCTTTGGGGTCTCATATTAGGCACGACCACGTTATCATACACGCCAACGAATTTTTTAGGTTAGGCTTAACGTTAGCTTAAAATAAACCGGCATGTTTATATTATACATTTAAAGCTACCTATCCGATACTAAGAGTTTCAAAACGAGTCTTATCTTAAAGGTGAAAACAGCCAATGAAAATACATGTGCAAAAAAGTCGACGAGCACAAATTCAGGGAAAAAATTATTGAACCTTTGTTTGCGCTAGGAAACACTCGACTGACTCACCGCTGACGGATGATGCAATAGACTACTGTTTCACGCTTCAGTCGCCAGGCGGCAGCACTTAGTACATTCTGTAGGCTGGGGTCTCATATTAGGCAGGGGTCTCATATTCGGCACACTGACCCTACTTTAAACCAACCAAATTTTTTTCTCAATTGTATAATTCCTTCTTTGTGCTTCGATTTGTTTGTCGAAGAGCGTATTGTCTCACCAACGAATAGTTCTTGAATTTTTAGATTCTATTACAATTTTAAAACAATTCTCATTTCCGATTATGGAAAAGGGTTTATTTCTTTGTCTATAACTATATTGAATACCCCTTTTAACCTATCATTTATTGAAAATAATTTAATACTTTTAAATCATTGTTTATGTCTGATAGTTGTTATTGTATCTGTAATTCCAAAATTCTGCCCAAAATATAAAGTTTATTATATACATTGAGTAGAATTGAACTGAATATGAAATAATAAGATTTTTTCATCACCTAACCGGAAATGAGAATAGATTTAAATTTTAATAGAATCTGGGAATACAAAAGAACTATTCGTTGGTGAAATGTTATTGTACTTCTGGTAAACGTATTCATATTTTCGGAAACCGATATTTAGAAAATGTAGAGAGATTTCAAAAACGAAAGTAATCAAAATTTTAGTCATATACACTGACTGATCAATTGAAAGTGGACACCTGCCGTAGAGGAACAACCCATGCAAATTCGAGCAATAAAATGAAAATTTTTCGTTATAAAACAACACGATCATGTGTAGTTGAAGTCGTTTGGTACCACGTGATGAGGTAAAATGCCACCATCAAAGCAGCTGAGCGATTTTCATCGTGGAAAAGTCATAGGCTGCCACATTAGTGGCCAGAATGTGAGAGTTATAAGAGCGACACTGAACCTGCCAAAGTCGACCGTGGGTGCTATTATCACGAAGTGGAAATGTGAAGGAAATTGACGTCATGGATGTAGCCGAACGCGCGTGCTGACCGATAGAGACCGGAGGGCCCTGAAGTGGTTGGTACGGCAGAACAGTGCTGTTCCAGCGGAACAACTGAGGCAGGACTTCCATCAGGAAACTAGAACAACTGTCAGTACCATAACGATTCGTCGGGAACTCCATGCCTTAGGGTACACCGGTCGGGTTGCTGCCCACAAGCCTAACATCACCCCTGGAAATGCCCAGCGTCGTGTGATCTGGTGTAAAAAGAGCGACGGTCTTGGTAGATGGACCGTTGGAAGAGCATTATGTGGAGCGACGAATCACGCTTCACACACTACCGATCGGATGGGCGCATCTGGGTGTGTCGTTTGCCGGGGGAGCGACTGCTACCTGAGTATGTCATCCCAACAGTGAAGTTTGGCAATGGTGGTGTGATGGTGTGGTCGTGTTTCTTTTGGTTTGGACATGGTCCGTTGGTTGTGATCGAGGGAAACATGGCAGCCACACAGTATCTGGACCTTCTAGACAATTCCATGCTTCCTACATTGTGGTGGCAGTTCGGTGAAGGGCCATTTGTGTTCCAGCACTACAGTAAGACCGTGTTTGCAGCGTCTGGTTTCCGGAGAATAATGTTCAGGAAATTCAGTGGCCCGCCCAGAGTCCGGATCTCAACTCTATTGAACATCTGTGGGATGAATTGGCGCGCCGGTTTCGTGCACGTCCGATGCGACCGCAAACACACATCCAACTTGTGCAGCCAACTTGTGCAAAAGGCCACAGTACGCGCTATTAGACACGCTGTAAATAAAGCGTCTATTCCATACCACAGGTGTCCACTTTCAATTCAGCAGGCAGTGCATCTTCTAATGTAATAATAACGAATATGCGCTTATTCCATTATTCGTTTTAAGCGTAGGTTCCCGGTAATTTTTGGATTACCTCGTATTTACTTAAATTTATCCTTATTCTTTCCTCATAATCTATTATTTTACCTGATTATTTTAAGGTTTAAATTACAATAAATGCAGCAAAAGCTAAAAACATTTTTCTCAAGGAAGTTAAATCAATTTGTTAGAGGAAAATCCCAAGATAGATGAAGGTTTTGTTTTGAAGGTTTTGTTATTTCTAGTTTTCCTTGTAATAAAATAATGATTATGTAAACTTTATGTCTGACGATGAGAATTTTCTGGAACAGAGTAAGACCAGATGTAAACTAACAAAGATAAATGGATTCATTCTTTTCAGTTCACGATTGTAGATGAATTTCAAATGAAAAACAATGATTCGAAAATATTCCTGCCTGAAGTATTGTATTTTCAACTCGTTCATAAAAATTTTAATCTATTTATTACAATTAATAATGTCGCAAAAAGAACTTTAAAGTCACCTATTATATTTATGTTAGTTATATTATATTCATCTTTAGTAAAAAGTATTCTCATATATAGAATCTCAATATTTAAAAAAAATTAAAATACTATCACATAAAAGTAACTTTCCTACTCAATCCATTCCCTATCTTTCTTAATATCTTAAACTGTAAAAATTAAGTTTTATTTCTTTAATATTTGAGATCTTCATAAAAAAAAATTTTTTCTTTTAAATAAAAGAAACAGGCATCTAATGCACAAAAGAAAATTCGAAAACAATACGTTTGAAAAAAAGGATTCTAATTAAAACTTATTGGAAAAATTGTCTCCCAATAAATGTAATATTTATTGTAGAAGGAAACAAGAAGTTTGTATAGATTTGCTAATGTACAAAGTAGCAGACAACGTAATATTAAAAAAGTATATTATTATGTAAATAACCATGTCATTTATCCATATCTAAATGGAGTAAATTTAGGGTGTTTTCAAAAAAATGAAACTCGTTACATGTGTAATGTTTGTTTTTATCTCTCAATAAAATCTCGAGAACAGAACTGCTTCCGAACCATTTTCTCTTCGCCTATTAATTCTGATATCAGTTTATTTGAATTATTGCAATCAAGTTTCTAATTTTTAGTGATTGTGATAAGAGTATTATAAGAAATAACGAAATAATTAAACAAAAGAAAAATCTTATTAATATTTGCAAATAACAGCGAACTTTATTAATTGCTAATTTTTTAACTTAAATTATTTTAGTGATTCTTCTTTTTTATTTTAAATTGAAATTTATCAGTAATTAAAAATATATGTCAAATGTGAATAATTCGTTATAAAAAAAAAGAAATTCATATGCCTTTGAAAGATAATTTAAAATAAAATTTAGGAAACAAAAGAAATTAAGGACTTTTATTAAGAATTGTAAAATATTTGTCATAAGAGTCATTTCTCAATCTTTTAATAATTAGATAATCATTTACCTAAAACTTTAAATTTTGATTTCTGTCAAAGTTAGTATTATAAATAAATATTGTACAATTATTTTGTTTATATTAAAAATTGCGCCATTCCGGTGTAGCTTTGTGGTCAAGGCGATGGGCTTCCAAACAGCTGCTGTGTCAGAACTTGCGTTCGAATCCCTGCGAGGGCCTGGATGCTTCTTTCTATTTCAGTGTTTGTTTCTGTTCGTTAAAGGATGGCAGAAGTCATCCAACGGTGCCTCTTGGATTGATATCTAAACGAAAGCAGCATTTCTTTCTCATCTTAGAGTAATTCTCCTTGGCCAGCGATCCAAGAAGGATCCACGATACAACAACAACAAAAACAATAAAAATTGATGCGATTCATCAAAGCAAAGCTAAATCAACTTACCACAAGCCATTTTGATCCAACGGATGATAGGAGGAAGCTTTTATATTTCAGGACAATTCACTCCATCCACTTTTCATCTTGGGAACACACTCAGTCTCTATTTAACAAAGGTCAAATTTTAAGATCTGTTTGGAAGAGAAAGAAACAGAGAAAAATGCCCGATATCTAGAGGGAAACGAACAAACTCTAAGTCGTAATCTGTTGCCTTAAATTCAAAAGGAGATTCGTGGATTATCAAAGAACAGAATTTGCATTAGAAGTGGAAACCCACCTTTCCAACAAAGTCCTTAATATATGATTGGTTGTTTTGGTATCAGTGATTAGTAGAATTTATTTAGCATTAACCAAATGCTAAACTGCCATCTATGTTGAATCGTCCTGTTGAGATACCGAAGTTTTGAATTTAAATCTGAAGCAATAGTGTCTACTTCGAGAATTTGTAAATGTTAGAAAACTACTGAAGAAATTTATTTTGCAGAAATTAGAATTCGTTTTTTATCTCAAATGAATTAAAATAATATGAAAGACCTTTCATGAAGTTAACTGGGATTCGATTAAGTAATTCCATACAAATGAAAAGTTTTATTAAAACATGTTCCGGAAAATACATCTTCCTTTTTCTTTGTCATCCTGATTCTGAGTTTGAACGTGGAAAACAAGTGTTTGTTTATCAAAAACAACTCTTTAAAGATGAACAGAGATCAACCTCATCACGAATTTCAGGTATTTCTGAATGCTAAAAAGGATGAAAAAGTTAGCTGAAAAAAAATTAGGTTTAAAGCTTAAATAAATGAACTATTTTGTTTTTAAAAAAGTAGGACATTTCAAGTTGACATCAACTTAAGCCTCTAAGACCATAAGAACTTCCTAAATTTTACAAATGTTATTCTTGGATCTCAATACGAAAGATTTATTTATGAATAATATATATTGTTTTGAAAGGACCAGGTCTAGAAGAATGAAAACATTCTCATCAAACACCTTTACTTACAATTTCTTTCGTTAACGTATTTGTTAAAAAGAAACTTTCTACAAACATTAATGAGTCAATGCAAAATGAGAATTTTGCTGGTTTTTGAAATTAAGTCAATAAACTAGGATTTATCAGAATTTATTTTATTAATTTGGTATTATGGATATTGTTGAGAAAAATATACTTGTCCTGTTAATCAAGACGCGGCTTTTGATCAACTTCGATGGAGAGCTCCATTATTCGATATCATGTGATCTTAGTTTTATACCCAAGCAGAGCTATGGTACTTGAACATGGCGACCCATTGGGAAAAATAGTCTTCCTTGGAATTGTAAGAAACTGCACAAAAGTATCGGCAGATGATAGCAAATGCTGTTCAGAAAAGAAAAAAAAATGCGGAGGCATCAAGACAAAACGTAGTGATCATTTGAATGACTGAATAATCCGCTTCCACGACAATGTCTTCCATTTACGGCAAAGCAAATATTCCGCGAGATTTCCTAAGCCAAATACTGGAACATCTACTAACAAGATGTCAGTTATCTTTTGAACGGTGAAAGGAACAGTAATGGAGACAATATATGAGATGGACAAACTCATTACAAGTGCTTCTACAGTAATAAAGTCTTACCAGTGATTTAAAATACCGAAAGGCTGTATTCTTAAATCTTTTTTTCTTTGCTCAGATAACCTGATGTCTAACGTCCTCCCTAACAGAGTCTCTTTCGTAGCTTGAAATTCTGCTAATTTTTAAACATTTAAACAAGTGATTTTCAATGTCTAGTCAATCGGATAGTGTGTGTGTGTGTGTCCACTCATTAAATTTTACATTAGTGCTTTAATTAGAATCTTCTTGAATTGGGCAGGCATATTTATTCTGTGGTATTTTTTGCCTTTGGTCTCGAGAACTACATGCTTATTTAGCCGACATCATTCCCCAGGGAACATCCCAGCTCACATTATACCCGCAGAAATACAGGAAACAATATAAAGTTATGTCCAAGCAAGTGCCGGGATTCGAACCCAAACTCAGACGTAATGGCAGGCCGTTGCTTCGACTACAAGACTATGCCTAACGGACAAGAGACCATCATCCTTTTATATTCATGATATACATGTTTCTCCGTCAAGGTTACATAGAAAAACAGCAGAAGCGAAATACAGACTTACGATCTATGCGACATACGACTCTACGACTATCTGGCAATGGCGTGAATGGTGTTGCCCAGCTAAAGAAAAGGTTGTAAAAATAGTGAACTAAGAAAACGATTCAATATATGATATGTAGAGAGAGAGTATAATACAATGTAAAGAAAACAGTAAGAATATTTAAGTTAAAGAATAAGAAAAATTAAAGAATTAACGTTCAAATCGACTTACGACCGGCGACTGCCTATAGTTACTTTTCACAGACAGTAAGTTTCTGATGATTAATTGTAACATGACTGGCAACAGAAGAACAAATGGACAGGCTTTGATGTAATGAGTTCGATTTAGAATCTAATTAATTTTCAGGAAAAGTTTAAGATAGATTGTTTCTATTAACAGGGATAGTAAATATGAGACAGGTTTTAACGAATTGAAAAATAAAGAAATAGGTTTAAGGAAAGTAGAATTTAAGTTCTTTGAGGAACGTCTTGTTTAAATTTTCAGTGAAATTAAACACATTCATTTCAGGCAAATTAATATAAGATTCTTGTTACAAATATATAATTATATATTGCCTATTTTAAAAAGTACTTTACTTATTAATTATTGATGTGTTGACTATCACATTATTAATGCTAATTATTAATTACTAGTTATAATAAAAATGAATTGAAATTGCACCCGGGTTCTAGAACGACTGTTTTTTTGTTTTTAATAGTAATACTTAATAATTACTTGATATTTATGTTGAATTTCAAAGGTCAAAAGTTAAAGAACTCTTCCAAAGTCGTTTTCCCACAAGAGCCTCAAGCGATCAGTTTGGTTTTTTTCATTACTGAGCGAGAAATCAGTTCGTTATTCCTTTAAGATACACGACTAATGAATTTCTTATGTTACAAGAGTTTTTTTCTTCTTTATTTCTTGTGAAACGTATTCTTTCAATCACAACAAATATATTTTAGTTAAAATCTTTTTTTCCTCGCAATCAAAGCCAATTATTTTTCTTTGTCCTTGAAAATTTTCAATGCCATGAGATATTTAAAGTTAAGGATGAAATTATTATAAAAACTATCATAGCTTTATTCAATATTAAATTTTGAAAATTTACTTGTAATTTAGTATTGGACTAAATTATTATTAATTATTAAAGGAAAAAAAAAAGAATCAAATTCAAAATTACTTAATGATTATTGTAAAATTCCCCTTTTTTTTAATTTTCCTAAAATAAAACAAACTAACATTATTATCAAGTATTCTACGGAAATTGGGTTCATTCCAAAAAGTGTGGATTTTAAATAAATCTAAAAGAAAAAAAAATTGAAAAAAATTTCAATTTTCCGGTGAAGTTTTACTATTTTAGAATTAATCTTTCAAAAATTAAAAAGCGGTTTAGAATATTATTTTAAAGAAAAGTTAAAATGTTCAAAAGATGAATTGAAATAAATTCTCATTACCATCACTTGGTAATTATGTCCCATAACCTGTTGGTTTCCTTTCTTTGCTGATCTAAATAGTTGCGCTGATGTACAAGGGAGAGTTTGTCTCCATCGATTCAGTTCAATCATGTAATGAAAATAACTTCAATTTATTGCATGAAAGCCTCTTTACATTCCTAAGCATTTCGATCTTAACATCAGGAATATTTCATGGTTTTTTAATATTTTTTTTCTGAAGAAAATAACTACTTGGTCAATCAACACAAAGAATGAAGAAAAAAGAAAAAAATCCTTTCTTTTTTTCTTTATTATTTTTCAAACATTATTGAAAAGAACAGAATTGTAAAAACAAAATCAACAATATCAATTTAGAATCGTTTATTTCGTTTCGTTGTAAATTAACTTAAAAAAATCACTCCCTATAAAAGTTCAATTTTGATGTGTTTTCTCCTCGCTCATATATTAACAAAATTACTATTAAATGAGTTCAGACTCAACTACAATGCAAAGAAACACGAAAACAAATTTAACTATTTAATGGTAATAAATCGTAGATGAAAGGAAAAACAGTACATCTATATCGTAACATAAATTAAACTATTTCAGAAACAATTTAGTAACAGCACTAAGTTTTTCGGTAATAATTGATTGCAGTCATAAATTAGACCTGATTAGATCTTACCCTTTGATAATTATAGATGGAACATGTAAATCTAAATAAATATTAATCAATAATTCATGGCAAAGAAAAGAACGAAGAAACAATAATTTAAATTGTAATTATGGATAAAACATAAAACTCCTTATCTCAGTTAAATCATCACCGAAAATTCTTACTTAAGAAGATTAAATCGTTTTAGATTAAAAACTCCGTAACTAACTTCAGCTTAGATTCGTTTAGAAATATAAAGTTCAATGTCTTTGTTTTGTTTGATAAATTGACTCTGTGGAAGTTCATAGGACCAGCTTTCACAAGGGCCATTATGGCCAGGGAACTATTTTTACTTTGTTCTGTGACAGACATTCTCATCATCAGCCGTTGAAATAGCAACGCGGCAGGATACCGTTACTCGGTGCCATTCACTGTGGCCTCGGGCACCAAACGCAGAGATTCAGTCCCAAATTTTTATTGGCAAGACCTAGTTTATTCGGCGGAGTGAGAAGGTCAACTGGGATGGCATAGATTTGCCAGGTATAAAGGCAGTCCCTTGCCACAGCGCATGCGAATATCTTTCTGCTTCATCTTGATTTCACAGTCGAATTTCTCGCTTTCATTAAACCAACAATTTTGGATTTATTTTTAACCTTCAGTTGTTCAAGTGATTTACAGGTAAGACGATTCCACTTTATTTTATAGGTTGCTAATATTTGGGGGAATAAAATAATTCACATCCGGGAATTAATTTCAAGTGAGGAAAATAATTTTTATTTTTCAAACAAGGTATCCAAACTTCACTGATAATTTTCCTTTAAAAAAAGATCTAAGTTTTACTATCCTTACATTGCCATTTCTAAAGTAGCTTATTGACATTAATTAAAAGAAGTAATAATAAATATATATTGAGTTCAAGAATTCAATATATAACTGTGCAAAATTATAAAAAAAATGGACGCATTAATAATCTGATATTCATTTCATATTAATTGAACAGGGTTCATTTTAAAGTTATTTTTTCGTTTAATATCATGGCTTAGAATAATGAATAAAACGGGATGAATTGAGAAAAGAGAATAGTTTTATAACGCTGGATATTCTAATATTTTTTTTTTTCATTATTTTTGTTTCTTGAGAGTAACTTCATTTTTATGACTGTTATTTTTATTTAAAAGAATCGTGTCTTCATTGAAATTATTTTTTAAAAAAAAACTTTTCTTTTTATTGCTACCGATATCAAGGTTGATGTAACCGATTTAGTTGCCATCTTTGAAAATTCGTCTTTGTGAAAAAGTATTTGAAAGTAAGTCAAGGCTGCTTTGCAGTTATGTGTTTTTTTAAGTTCGCATTTCAAAACCGAAAATTTGTATTTTTCCCAAAGTCCATAGTTAACCTACTTTTAACTAAGATTTAGTCATTTCAGACAATAGAGTTTCATTAAAATTCCAACTCAATTACTGTCAATTAGTGCTAGTCAAAATAACAAAACAACTAAAAAAGGGACTCTGGATAGAATAAAGAAACGAATATTACCAATCTTTTTGCTTAATCATTCCATTTCTTAGGTTTCAGCTGTTGAAAAAGAAATCTTATTTTGAAATTGATTCCTTCAGTAAATGTTGAGTTACATATAAGTTTTTCTTTCTCTATTGATTGTTCGTTTTTTTAAAAATTCATCAGCACATTGTGTTCTTTTATTTCATCGTCCAACAACTGTTAAGTAACGGTTCTTCTTTTGATCAGCGCTCGGAATTTTGCTTTTAGTTCTTTCCATTTAATTTTTAGTTCTTTCCATTTAGTTTTTAAAGTCTTGAGTAATAATTTAATTCTTATGATTTTCAGAAAAATCTCGCAAACGTTTAAATATCAAGGAAATGATTTATAAAATGTGAATTCAAAATATTTCAAGATTTTCAAAACTTTGTTTCCATATAAGGCTATTCTTATTTGCACATTAACAAGAGATTATTCTTTGATAATAACGTCAAAGATTAAGAAATTTTAATAGTTATTGGGTCTAAACTAGAATCTACTTGAATTCATTAATAAATTTTTGTTTTAATTTAAATTTTGTTTCTTCTTTTATTACTACTTCATACTTAACTAAAGATATTTGTTTCTGTTTTGCTTTTATAATAGCTTCTTTTTTAAATTCTAAATTGAAATTTTGAAACCATGAATTGTTTGGTTAGTCGAACTGAATGCTTGATATTTTATTAGAAAAACTTCTCAGATTCTTAACGATCAAATATTAGAAAAATGAAGTTTGTAAGACAATTTGTAAATTTCTCAGGAAATACCAGTTATTTGGTGTATAATTACACAGTCTACTTATTAGACAAAGCAGTTGTAGATCGTTTACTTATACATTATTGGAATAAATTTCTGAAACTAAATCATTAATTTACCCCCGATCAAACTGTCAACATTGCGGAAGTATTGAAAGAATTGGCATTTGCAGGGCGTTTTCATTTGAATCACTTAACACGATTAATACAAACCTACAAGTTTTATAGCACAACAAAAATTGATCATATGAACAGTAAACAGGAAGATACAATACTCGTCTGTAAGATATTTCTAGGCTTCATTTATAAATTTATGTATTTTATTAAACAAAAAATATAATTTTGAATTTCCCAAAATGATTTTTTTTTTTTTCACAAATTTATATTTAAAAACATTTGTTTACTGATTTCATGAAAAATCAGTTTTTTATTAAAAAATTGCTCACAAATACTAAAATTACAATTTGTTATATCAGTAAGATTAGAATGATATTTGGAAATTTCCAACTTTGATAGTTTAAAACTTCTATGAACTGTTTATAATTCCCCTGTAAATGTATAATTTAATGAAAAAAAAAAACCCAACTTAGAATTAATTAAATAAAGCAAATTTAGGAAGTTAATAAATAAATTTAAGTTACAAGTAACGGCTGGTAGTGTTTAAAAATTATTATTTTTCTTTTTAATAATATTAATTTGATAAGTATTTTATATATTTCTTATTCATCATTCACTTTTACAATAAATTTATTTGACTTAACCTAACCAACTTATCCGGGTATTCTAATAACACAGGCTGCAATTATAAAATTGTTTGAAATATAATGGCTGTTTGTTATAAGTTTTCGGGTGCTGATTTCAGAAAACATTCTTAAAAATTTCCATCACCCACCATTTTTTTTTATAAAATCAATTTTTCGGACAGTAAGGAGGTTACACCAAGAAGTATCTTTGCTTCTTGTGTGAATGAAACAGTAGATATAGAGAACAACATTGGATCAAAAATTAGAAATTGAAAACAAAAATGTAGTTCAGAAAACTTTGGTTGATACAACGAAAGTCCTACTGCCTCTACTTCATATTAAGCTGGGATTACTAAAACAATTTGTAAAGGCTCCGCCGAAAGACGGCGAGTGTCGTTTAAATACCTGTGCAGCAAATTAACGGGATTGTCAGAAGCGAAGCATAAAGAAGATGTTTTCGTCGATCCAGATGTTCGAAAAGATGACGTGTTTGAATGGAAAACGAAAACGATTGAAGAAGCATGGAAAGCATTTAAAGAAGTTGTAACAAAATTTCTTGGGAACTACAAAGACCCCAACTTTAAATCTATTGTAAAGAACATAATAGCAAAATTGAAAGAATTAGATGGTTCCTTGAGTTTGAAAATACACTTTCTGAATTCCCATTTGGATTTCTGTTCCAAAAATCTTCGTGGCGTAAGCGAAGAACAAGGGGAAAGATTCAATCAAGATATCATGAAAATGGAACGTCCATACCAGAGTAGATTGTTGGATGCTGCGCAGGGAACAAATACAGGCTGTTATAAAAGAAAAAGTGCCAAAAGGAGCTTTGAAGGGAAAAGGCATTACAAGGGCTTATAATTTCAATTAAGTGTTCAGAATACTTTTTTCACTAGACTATAATTTTTAAATTAACATAATATTACAATTTAACATTATTAATATATATTTAAGTATTATATATATATATATATATATATATATATATATATATATATATAATACTTACAAACTTACACTACTTATAATATCATCACATCCATTTTGTAAAAAAAAAAAAAGTTCATTTTTGAAATCAGCAAAATGAAAAAAAACATACGTCAGTCAAAATATTGTAAACAATTTTAATGACCCGAATTTTGCAGGCCTGTGTAATTAGAATATACAGAAACTAACAAACAAATATTAAATAGTAAAATTTCTCAGAAAAATGAACTGTTTTAAATTGTAGTAAATTTGATTAATAGAAACGCCTTTCGATATAATATTGGTTTTCATAGTTTTCTTCTATCACTGAATGGTTTCGTTGGATAACTTAGTTTTTATGAGATCTAATATAGAATATGCTGCCTTCCCTACTTCGAATTCTTATCTCCTACTGTAAAATGAGTACAAATTCAATGCGTCAAAATAATAGGAAAAATAAAAAAGAAATGTTGTCCTTTTAGGACTTACCATTATTTTTTTTTGCGATGACGCCTGACTGAATTACAAATGCCTTCATTTATTTGTCAGATAATTTGGCTTCAGCAAAGTTAAATCACACTAATACTTTTAAATATCTTAATGGAATGATTATTAATATGAGAGGTCTCAATTAGGTCAGTACAATTAAATATTTCTGATAGTTAAGAATAATAGACATATAATAAACATTTCAAGTGATCTTCAAAACTTTTAGCTCATGACTTGAAGATGGAATAAATTTTATTAAATCCTTGTTTAGGGATTGCGCAAGTAGGAAGTTACTTTCTGAAGGATATTTGATGATCAGAAAACGGTGGGACCGAGGGTTTATTAGAAGACTGATACAATTTCTTTTTTTCTTCCGCAAATGAATCTTTGAAATTGATAGATTTAATTTCTTACATTTAATGATTTAGTTTTTATATTTTAAAATTCTTTCTGTATCTAGCGTAGGATTTCCTTCTTGATCTGTTTGTCTAAGGAGAGATGCAAGTATTATTCATTACTATATACAAACAAACCATACTTCTTCCTTAAATCTTCTCTTTTATAATAAATATTATTAAACATCATCCACCAGAAAATAAATGTCATAAACTACATTTATTAACTGAAAAAATTATTTTGTGATGGATGATGTTTAATAATTGTTATTCGTGACTGAAGGCCTTTTCCTTCCAATGAAACCATTCCAAGGACATGGGTTGCCTTAGAACCTGACTTTAATAAGCCTTCGAACCTGACTTTAATAAGCCTTCG
>JAFIDM010002131.1:3231212-3249929 GCA_023159025.1 Thereuonema tuberculata
TCGAACCTGACTTTAATAAGCCTTCGAACCTGACTTTAATAAGCCTTAGCTTATATTCCATGGAATGTCCTAAAGACAACGGGTTAATTTGAAATTTTGCTTATTAACTGCCTACTGTCCATTGAAACTGTGAATATGATTAAATTGAAATTATACAGGTTTTTGGTGGTTAGAATGAATGAAAGAATTCATTCAGCTGAAAATAAATTTAATGATCACGTGCTCGGAAAAAATATTAAGATAGTTTTCCTTCCAAGCAGTAAGGGGAGGGGGGAAAGGGAAAGGAGGGCGAAAGGGCGTCAATAAACATCCAGGAAATGAACCGAAATTCGTACATTCCTGTGTAATTGATCAATCCAGAAATCCATACACAAATGATGGCATCAAATGAATCTATTATAAGATAGATGTGTAATCCATTTATCTAATAATTTTACAATGTACTAATGTTTATTAGTGTTTACTAAGTATATATCAATTAAATTCATTTTTAGACTTCAGCTAAATTTGTATTATCAGTTTAATCTCCTAACTTTTTACTTCAGAATTACGTAAGATTTAGTTTTGATTTCGTTTGAGATAAAAAAGGAGCTAAATTTCATTAACAATAACATTAAATTTGCTAAAAATATTTGAGTAATTAACATGGGAAGGAATCGGAGCCAAATTATTCCAGGAGTCAAATTAAAAAGTTTCTCTGCCTCGGACACAAAAAGCTGTAATGACATCGGATCAAATCGACTTCCAAGTTATTTGGTATCTAAGTATTGATAGCATACAATGAATTTACGTTCAATAAATAAATAAATAAATAAAATAATTTTTTATATTAAAAGAAAAATCCGTTATCGGGCATGGTCTTAAGAAAAACCGCCCCCCCCCCCAAAAAAAAAAACCAACAACATTTTTCGGCTTAAATAACCGGGACCGGAAATAAAAAAAAAAAATTCGATGTTTTTCTAATGTGCACGTAGGGTATTTCAATGTTTTAGAAACATCAATCAATAGTAATTGGCCTTGCCTTTTTTTAAAGAATAACTGAAAAATAGTCGTTTAATGCCTATAACTAAAATATATATCACAGGGAATTTCTGCAACCGTACAACCAAAAATCCAACATGGAAACAAGAATAATCTGGATCGATAACCAACAAGACATTTTTTTAGTGTAAATATAAATCTTTAACTTGTGCTTATATAAACATAGTTCAAACAGAATTTTTTAAATATTTCTTTTCCACGTTGGGTTTACAATTTTGCCAAGTTTTATTAATTGAAAGATTTCGTTTGCTTACATTAATGCACTGCTAACTAATTTGCTTTCTTTTAATATTGGTTACTTGACTGAAGGGTAGCTAAATGGTCATGCCCTTGACTGAGGCCTGGAGGAGCCCGGTTCAATCTCCGGCAGAGGCGATGATTTTTTCACGCTGAATTCCCCTTCAGAAAGGTTCTAGGAATCACCCAGCCCTCTCTTAAATGAGTACCGTGTTTGTTTCCTATGGTTTAAAGGCGGACAGGCGTCAGGCTGACCACTCAACCTCAACTTCTTTGGTCAGGAAACGCCCAAGGGCCACCACCATAAGCCTTTATGGGATACTGTGACTTAAGAGAGAAACAGTGTTATTTCTTGAATGAAACAGTTTAATTCTTGGAACGAAACTTACTTGAGTTGATGTAGCATCTTTAGTCTTTTTGAATTAAGAGATACAAAAGGAATTCTCTAGAAATGAATGCTAGAGGACACAGTAAATGAATGGCACATTGGATCTCTTACTTTTATTTATCACAATTATATTAAAACATGCCAACATTAGAGTGGAATGAATTCTTCATTCGCAAATTAAGTGAGTAATTTCTTTTTAGTATTTCTCCTAATTTGTGAATTGTATATTTCCTTTAAATTAAATCTAATACAAAGAATATTTATTAAATACAATTACTTTCATCTAAAGACCATCGTCCTAATAATTTTTTTCTCAGTACAAAAGCAAAGTGAGATCAACTGTAATATTATAGTTGAGCAATCATATGTATAATTCTTTCACTAACTTTCGCTACAGTTTAAAGCCGTTTCGAACAAGAGAGATAATGCAGTGTTGTTTCCTTTAGTGGGTGTTAGAAGAGTTTAGATACAATTAATAGGCTAGACACCGATCGTTAATAAATTTACAATTTACGAAGTTTATCAACCAGCAATGACGAGCAATGTTTAATCTTTTCTTGTTAAAATGGTATTTTTTTTCTTTCTGCAATTAGAATACTTTAAAGAAAATTAATCAGTTTTTATTTTAAAACCTGAAATTAAAAAAAAAAAAGTAACTAAAGTTTTACTAAAATTTGTTTCTCTTAGCAATAAACCTGAAATTCTTCTTTCTTTGGACGGATGCTGACTAGTTTAAAATAGTTAACTTAATGCAGTACTTGAGAAAAACCTTCTCTTCATAACAACTATTTAAACAACTAATTATGCTAATAGTTGAAAGAACAACATTTAAAAAGAAAAAAAAAAGAAATAACATTGAGATTCTAATAGAAGTTCTTTGCTTTTTATTGGGGCCAATAGGAAACGCTGTTTCTTCCGTCTTAATTGCAAATATTCTACTTGAAAGGTTCCTAAGGATGATGATATCTTGGGATGATGGAATGTTGTAGAATGTAGCTCCATCAAATGACCTCATTTCGAAAAACCTCCTCAAAGAATTTATTCTCCTTCACAAGAAATACACGTGTCGTTCATTTCCTTATTCTTTTTTTATTTTTTAACTGAAATTTCAGAGGAAAAAAAAAAGGAGTATTTTTCTTTTTAATAAATTAAGACGCAAAAAGTCCATTTGCTCCAAGAGTCGTCATTGCCTGAATAATTATCTTTTCTGGTTTGACTTATTAGGCTGATTTGAAAGGAGTCCTGAATTAAGATTAAGAAGTTAAAGTAATAAACAAAAGAAAAAAAAAATTGACAGTTCAATGACAACAACGTAATCTTATTACTGATATTAATTAACGAATCTTCGTTGCTCTAACTTACTAATAAGAAAGTCTTGATATTACGCTTTAAATTTATCAAGTAAATATATTATCAAGCAATGATATCAGAAAAGGAATTTATTTCAGGCATTAATATTAACTAGAAATTCAAGGTCACATTCACTCAAATTCTGAAGCTGCACTTATATCAATTGAAGGGAGCAGAAATAGGAGAGTAAATTACAATGAAAACTTTTATTCATTTTCGTTTAACACCATTGCATCTAGGGATCCATTGTTTTTGTTTTCAAAAGATTTTTTGTCGTCTCTCAAACTGTTAAGTTCAAATCTCTTTCTTGATTTTTAAAATTCTGCTACTGAATTCGACTTTTATTAATGATTGGTTCAAATACAATCATGTGTTTTATCAGATTAGCTTTCAATCCTGTTTTGATATACCTTGTTTTTGAAGAAAATTTACCATTTTCTGGCCAAGAAGTTTTAATTACAAGTTGCTTTGCAATCTTTCGATCCATATATGATGATCCTGGGCAATCATTTTTAATATTTGATTTAATTTTTAATATGCTTTACGGGGGCAGGCAACGGGAAACCACCCCCATTATCTTTCCTCAGGTGTTTCTGGGAGATCCATGTGACCTCCATAGAACTGGACCTGTCTTCGGACAGAAAACTATGGATGTTTGGATGAATCTGCTTTACATTTGTGTCAGTTTAACTTAAGAATATTCGATTTCTTCTGAAAACTACAAAAAATAAATAATAAAAAATAATAATTGATGACATTTTGAAGATTTAGCGTTTACTAAGAAAAATAAAAAAGGTCCATTAAATATAAAGAAAATATAAGCTTGGATAAGACTCCGGGCGACTTCGAATCAATATTTCAACTACATATCTTGAGATTTCATCAGAAGTTTGTGAATTAAATTAAAATAATTATGTTATTTTGTCGCGGTCAATGTTTTGGGTCCTTTCTGTACAACAAGGTTCAAGGTCGGAGCCGAAATATTGAACCTGGAGTAGAAATAAAAATACCTCATCCAAAATATTTAGTTAATATGACCTTGTCCTGCTTCAGATCTCGGTTACATGTAAAAAGAGGTAATAGGTCTCCAAGATATGGAAGAAAAATGAAACACATGATTTAGGCTTAGTTTCAACGATGTAGAACTTCTTCAATCATCTTAAAAAAGAGGATTTTTCAAACAACCAAAAAATACTTGATTTTATTTTGTCTTCAGTTTTAATAATCTACTTCAACTTATTTATATTTATTTATATATAAAAAATTTTTTTTTTATTGTTTTCGGTTTTTACTTGTCTATTTATATAGTCTAAATGTAATTAATACTCTAGAAACTAAGAATTGTAGAAACCAATTACAGTATTATTTTTTTAAATAAAAAGCATAAAATATTAATTCTAATTAATTATTATAACTTAAAGTCATTGTTTTATTAATTTTGTCGTGGGTTTTTTTTTTACCTTTTTTTATGATGAATACTTTGTCAATTAATTTCAAGTTCATTGATTTCTGGATGAATGTTTGATTGATTTGAATAAATTTTTGTATCGAAATGATGAAAATATCTATTCAATGTCACATGTTAAGAGAATTAGTAAATAAAAATCAGCTAAACTTGATAAAAATGTAGATGCGAAAAACTTTTAGCAAATTCTGTATAAAAAAAAGCGAAAATCTCTAAGTTTGTTTGTGATTCAAGCAGTCCTCAACGGTGCAACAAATCGCAATGAAATTTGAATGCAGTTAGTCTAAGGCAAGGAAGGATATAGGGTACTTTTCATCCTGGTCAATCAAGTAGTTCCCGTGGGATGCGATTATATCTGTATGACAGCACAGATCTGAATGAAAAACTTCCCAAAACTGTCTATAGATGGTGCTAGCGTAGTTTTAAATCGCGCTATAGTTGGTTGACAATGAGTGGGTTTAAGGATATTCTTTGCAGGCGAGGACCACGATGAATTCAGGAATTACCTGATAATTCTATTGGGCGATGTATATGGTGATAAATACACGGTACGGTTAATTAATACCGGTTATGATCACGTGATTCGTTACCAACTGAGGACGTGATAGGGGTGTGGAGAAGGCCACAAAGGGCTGGAAGTCGTATATTCTCCGATTTTGTTTCTATATTACATGTACAAGCCTTTCGGAGCGAAACGACAGTATCCGGCTAGTAAATTATATTTTAAGAATTAAAATAAAAACAAAATAGACAAATTAAGGCACTTTGAGTATTTATTTTTACTTCAATCCAGTGATTCAGAAGGTTTATTTCAAACTCTGAACCTGCTTCAGTCCTCGGTTACAACAATCAGACTTTTTATCCCCCCCCCCCCAAGAAAAAAATCAATTATGGAATTTTTCCTTTCCATTTGTTACCGAAAATTTGAAATTTGTTCAAATGATTGTAATTTATAATGAATTCTAATTTTATATGAAGAATTTCTTAAACGCTATGCTAATTACAAAATGAGCAGATCGAAGACGTGGACAAACAGATTTGAGATTATAAGTTTTGTAATTAATCTTTGCAATCTTTTGCTTGTAGTAGTAAGTATAAATTCATCACGATTCTATAATAAATTGCATATGATTATTGCCGAATGGAGAATGAGATCATCTTGACCAATAAAAATCAAGAGATCATCAGGCTACAATCACTAATAACAGTTGATAAGGTCAACAGGTAATTAAAAAAAAAATCAATAAATTAGACAGCATTTGTTATCTTAATCAACCATAATTGATTTATTACAAATTTCAAGAAAAAGAAATTTCTTGTGGTAAAAGACAAGAAAGAAATTATCTGTAATTAAAGAAGAAAAATCCTGTTACTAATTAAATAGAAAATATTTGCGAATCTTGATTAGTTTAATTAGAAAAGATAAGTAGTGAATGTTAATTGGCTTTTCTGTCTTTCCGGAAAATAGTTCTTAATATATAGTTGTTGTTTTTCCTACTTCCTGAAAGATAGAATGATTTTTCGGAAAAAAATAAATAAAAAGATTGCTGAGTATTAGTTAGTACTAGGCAGTGTAACATGTAACAGTCTGATGCCCGGTTGCACCAAAGTAGCGTTTAACTACGGTTTCCATGAACTGAGTTCTGCTTGAACCTCAAATCGAAGTTCAGCCTTATTGCACCAAGCTATAATAGGCACAACTGAACCGACGTTCTGTGATCTGCGTTCATGGCGGCGGAAGTACGTCATGCGTTCAAAGCTGATTCCTGATTGGTTACAAGATTCGTCTTTCGTTGCGGGAAATCAACCCAATGGATTGTTTTCAATAGTTGTCCTATGTTTCAGCAGTCAACAATCTCATTACGAAAATGGAGTTCAGGAATTAAAAAACTGAATTCTGCCGAGTCCCTATTTACACAGAGACGAAAAAAAAAATCCTTTTAATTGATATAATTGAATCGTACATAACACATTTTAGAATGTAAAAAAACCGATGCGGAATATTACTAATGTAGGTAATCGTGGAGTTTAGCGTCCCAAATTAAATAACAATAAAAAACCTACAACAGTAAATAACACACAGTCCTAAAATGTGAAATTTCATCACACTTTGGTGGGTGGCTGGCTGTAAGTGTCCCACCCCCGACCGAGAACGGGCCCTCGTAAACTCTGTTTTCGTGCCACCGCGTTCTGGAGTCCGGCGTTCTGCGCCTGTCTCCTCCCGGGTCAGGGCGATCCATCGGCGGCAGAGATGGGGCCAACAGCGGCAAACTTCGGTGCCGAGAAAAAAGGCCCGGTGTCGATGGGGGGTGGGACACTTAGGTATCCGTGCAGACTTGGGTAAAATTTCACATTTTATCACTGTCATTTACTGTTGTAGGTTTTTTATTGTTATTTAATTTGGGACGCTAAACTCCACGATTACCCTAATATATACTGATCGCGAAATAGTCTGCCTTTTGGTTACAAATGATGCAACTCTGTTAACAACTGAAATTCCTCTTCACAGTCAGTGTCCAACGAATCAAATAAATGTAAAGTTGTCATTTTTAAAAGTTATTTCTGATAGTTGAGAGAAAACTTGCTTTGGTCTCAATTCGCAAGCGAATATCAGTAAAGGCCGAACGCCGAACAGCGGTTTTGAACCGAGTTCAGCGCCTTGAACGGCCTAATTCGGCAGATCAACTTGACGACGCTTTTGAACCGAGATTATCACTAAACGTTGTTGGCGCAATAGGTTTAAGAATGATCTCCGTTCATCTTGCAGTTTGAACGTGGTTCAGCTACTGAACTTCAATGGTGCAACCGGGCATGAAAGGCACAAGTTGGCTTCTAAAGGTCACACAAGCAGAGATTCCTCTTTACCCTCCCGAAGTTTGGATCAATCCTTATAAGTAAAGACCATTTTAAATCTTCATTTATACATTTTCAGTATTTAAGTTTATTTTTCAGACATTTTCAAACTTCAATATTAAAAGGATTATAAAAAAAATGTTATCGTCTACTTTTAACATTTTCACAAAGCTGAAAAAATTCTGGAGAAATAGATGCTACGATGAAAACTTAGTTTGATTGTTAGCCTTAAATTGATGATGATTATTCCTGATGATTATTTTAAGTTCTATTATTATTCCTTATTATTAGTTTTATTCATTCAATATTCCTCATGACTTATTCAGAACCCCATTCATGAAATCAATAGAAATTCTTAATTATTCAAAATATTCTTTCTGCAAATACTTTCGATTTCAAAAAAAACAGATGAGATTTGGTGAAGAGAAAATAAAAAATAAATAAAGTAATAAAACAAACGGGGAAAAAGTTTCATCCATGCAAGTACATTCAGTTTAATGTTAGCTATTTTTTAGGAAGATTAGTAAACATTGCTGCTCTGTTGTTCAAGGTTACAACCAAAAAATGTGTCAATGCAACAACTTTTTTAGCATAGTTGACTGTAGATAGCTAAAAAATAAATATTAAAAAAAAAAAAGCATTCCGAATAGACAATTTATATATCTATAATATATTTATTTATTTCTGTATATTTATACATATTTATTTTCGTGAATTTTCGGCGTTTGAGATACATCTTCTGACAGAAGACGGTATATTCTCGTGTTTCAGAGGTACACTATTTATTATATATTTATTGTAAACGGGTAGGCCTGTATCTGATGTAGTCAATTGGAAAGCACAGCAGCTTTCTCTGAAGTGAATTCATGAATACGACTTCCCTGAATATTCAGCCAATGGAAATAGGAATTAGAATAAAGTCAAGAGAAATAAATAAAAAAGAGAAAGAAAGATTTTTAGGTGTTGGATTTACCGAAAAGTTTAAAAAATATAAAAAAAAAGAAAAAACAAAACATAATGACTCTTTAAGATTAAACTTCTATTAAGAAAATCGTTAATTTAATTTACAATATTGGAAATGTTGATTAAAAAACAATGTCAGACTACACATCAGTATTTAAAAAATTTAAAAGGACATTTACATCTAAAAAACATACAATTGCTGGAAGTTTAAAGTTTCCAGGGCCGTCGCGTGGTTTGTTGGCGCCCGAGGCAAGATTTCGTCAGGCGTCCTGCACTTGATATTTGCGCCCCCCCCCCCCCCACCCCAAAAATCTACAACCAAAAAAAAAAAAACCGGAATCTCCAATTCAACAACCAAAAAAAAAACGGAATTTCCAAATTTTTTTATTTTTGCCGTTGCCGCGGCGCCCCCGCCCATGCGACGGCTCTGAAAGTTTCCTATGCAGAACCCATTGTCAACATCAAATTTTATTTTTTAATCAATTTGAATAGAAGCACACGTTAACACTAATTAATAATTAGAATGGAAAATGGAAAATATCTAACTATGCAGAAATAACAAGCAAAGAAATATCTCGTATTTCAGCCTTACTAGGATTCTGACGTGGTTTTTTTTTTGTTCATTTCTAATTAATGATGGATCCATTTAGCAAATATTTATTAATTAAAACAATTACTCATTCTGTCTTAAGGAAATAGAACAAGATTCCAAAATAAAGCCAAATCACTTATTGAGTATTACTGACTAGATTGAGTACGGTAACAGCGAATTCATCCAAGATGTTATTATTTGAAAGGATTGCGTGAGGAAGAAGATCAAGGAATAGTTAGGAATGATAAGTGCAACACAAAATTTATCTAAATGTCTACTGACATTCGATCTTTTCTTTTTGTCCAATCAAAAATCATTAAAAATAAAGTAGGAGATAAAATTGAATATTTAAGAAATACTAATAGAAAATATGTTTCTCTCTTCTTTAGATGTAGTCTCATCACTAACTAACAGAATAGGAAACATTACAGTTGAAAAGAACTGAAATATTACAGAAATTCAAATTACATTGAAAAGTTCACTGCAAAATAAATGGTAGTTATTATGAAAAGAAAGATGAAAAAGCGATTGCATTGTATTTGAATTCGCACAATCACAGGCATGAGGAAGAGTTTTACTACATAGCAAGTTAATATTGTTCCTTGTGTCACACAAAAAACAATAGCTCATTTGTCAATATCTCAAGAAACAAATAACAAGTTTTTCTAGTTCGTTACATTTTTATCATCCCAAGTTAACCACTCACAAATAGAATTCAACTTTCAGTAATATCAAAAATAAATACATAAATACTCTTCTCTACAAATAAGTATACATTTAATAAATAAAACACTTTGTTTTTTATACTTATTTCAAAAGAAAATACTTTAAATTCTGTACAAGTATTAAAAAAAGGAAAACAAGAAAATAAAATACAAAAATTATCACAATCATACTAATTTCAAATATTTTGAAGGGGGTCAGGTTTTGATAATTAGTTAAAACTTGAACAATGAAACTAAACAATTCGAAACAGCTCCTCTGAAGGTAGATCGTGTTTAGCATTTTTTTTAAATATTATTTAAATTACAATATATTATTACTGAGATTGATAAAATTACAATAATACTTAAAGTATGATATTAATTATTATAATACCATGTTTTAACTTTACGGAAGACGACGACTTGATTCTCAGACTGTTGTAAAACATATTCACTGACTATCCTTTCTATTTCAAAGAGTTTCAACTATGTTTCTTTGATTACAAAAGTATTAAATTATATTTAAGCATACAATTCTAAGCTCTGATTTAAATTGGAATTGTCAGTTCAGTTTTGTGCCTGGTTTCTCAGGCTGAGGATTTTCTTCTAACTTCTTTAAATGTAGATTAAAACTGCAAATAGTTTTGTTATTTCAAAATTGCTTAGATTAGTGTTTATGTTGTACAGTCACTTAATTAATGTTTCACGAGAAAACAATACTTATTCACATCACAAGTGAGTACTAATAGAGTTTTAAATGTCTGTTGCCTTTGTTGATTGTCAAACATTGCGGGGATTTTCCTCAAATGAAATAAAGCTAATAGTTCTATTCAACCGCAGAAAAGTCAAGTCATTAAAAAGATTTTTATGACTTTTCTGTTACACGGTCAACAGCAACTAATGCGTGACTGGTTTCACTTACAGAAAGCACAGTACTTGTTTATCACTGCTTTTACGATGACTTCATAGAAACCATTCCTCAATCTGTACGAAGTAAGAGAAAAACACCGCAATTTCCAACCGTAGTTTTAAACATAAATTGATTTTACGTAAAACTAAATTTAAAAAATAATCCCAGTAAATCAGAATGACGTCATTGATAAAGCAGTTGACTCAACACTTCATTCCCAAATTCTTCAATCACGGATATTGAAAACTGAAGAGTTTTAGAGCACTTTTGACAGAAGATATTGTCATACTGACAAAATATAAGTAATAATTAATATGTTCAGTTAAATTATAGTGGGTTTTTATTTGTCTTATCATTACATGAATAGGAACCTATTCCATCTTCACTTATTCCTCTGTGTTTTCCTGAGTAGCTTCGATCCACTGAGCAATTTTCAAACATTCATTCCAACAACATAGGATATTGATTAGAGAGACTGTTATTAGCTCAACTTTAAAGAATTGTTATTATGATTCCCATCATTATAAAATAAAATTTTTAGTTAAAAGCATTGCAGGTAGGATCATCATTTCCCTAGCAGTTATTTTTTTTAGATATTTTGCTCAAAATTCATGCTTCGGATGCTTACTGCAGCAAGTTTATATAACAAATTACTGTACCGATATATTAATTAATTTGGATTATTTTCTGAGATTTCCTCTTAACATTCAGTAAATTATTCTTTAAACTCGCTTATTTTATTTTCAAGATCATTAGAGTATCTTCAGAGCGAAAATATCCGAAATACATGACTATAGAAACTTACCGACATACAGATGGTGTTATTGGAACTGTGCTTAATTTCCCGATATCTTAAAAAAAAAAGAAAAATTCATGCTTTTTTTATTTAATTTTCAATTTTGAATCGAAGGACTAGCACTTGTATTTTAAAAATATTTGCACGAACTTTAAAGGAACTGAAGATTTTTTTCATTTTTCATACTGAAATTATCAAATAAGTGATTCTCCAATTTGTTCATAAAAATAACGAAATCATTTGTTAAAAAAATTATACAGTTTTACAAAAACTATAATATCTTTTACTTGAACATAATGCTTATAGAAAATCTATTAAAATTTTCAATCTTTTTCATTGACTCCTACTTTTTAAAGTTATCGCTACTAAAATATTTTTGCATGTTTTTAAATAATATTGTAAATAACTGAGGATATTTAAGGTTGCTGGATTTACAATGTGATAGTAAATGTAAGACATGAATGAATATTTTGAACTTAATGTGTTACATAACAACAAATATATTTTAGTCATCATTAAATAAATAAAAAAACAAATTCCATTGTTTTGCTTTTGCTTTTTTTTTTCTTTGTCATGTGAAAATGAAAATGGTATTCATTAATCAACTAATCTTTTTGTTTTATTTTTTTTCAATATTACAGAATCTACTGCCATGAAGTCGTCTATTGTTCTTTTGCTTGTAGCCTCAGTGATTGTAGTTGTATGTTTCGTTGATTCCGTTTCGGTGTTGGAAAGTGCTCCCCATCATCTACAAAGGCGCCAAACTGATGACGAAGTCCGAGGCTTCTTTCCCTGCAAGACCTGCTTCCATCTTCGTAAGAATAAGCAGATCTGCACCGCTCCCAGATGTCCTGAAAACTACGCCTGTGACGATTACAGTCTTCGCTGCCACCGTGTTGCTAATTTGACCAACGTTCGTTTTGACGACGATGAAAAATAGATACACTGATCTAAAACCAGACCTTCTGGAAACTTCTCTCTTCTTGACATTTCGCTCTCATTGTGATATTTACCTCTGCTTCTAAGGAACCAGTTGTTGAAGTCCACAAAGGAACCTTCCAGGAGAGAATATTAACAAACAAAAATAAAAATAGCTAATCTTTGTCAAATTTGATAGTTGATAATTTGTAATTACAAGGGAATTTATTTTTGTATGTTAAATTAAGTATCGTATTAATTCAGCAATGAGAGCAATGCTAAATGACACTAACAACGCGTAATTATTTGTCATTTAAGTAACTCTTTGTCTTTTACGATTTTCACTTATTATTTCATTTTAACATAAATATCTCCTGGTGCCTGATGTCTCTACTCCGTTTCAAATATTTGAAGACTGATTAGCTAACTAGCAACACGTAACTAGATGCTAATGAGATTAATAAATGTAGCTTCTATTAAATCACTGTTTTAATAATATACAAAAGTTATTGTTATGGTGATAGAACAGAAGACTTAATGTCCCAATGACTAACGAGAATCTCAAGATATTTTCAATGGAGTACTGGCTACGTAGAAACAAGGATTTCACAGAGAATTGTTTTTTTTTTTGATTATTCAATAACTTTTAATAATTTTATAGATTTGAATTAAAATTCACAGAAATCTGATGTTAACTTGACAACTTAGCACTGATCTTTAAATTTTACTACTTGGAAATAAATTTTAATAAAACTGAAACTCAAAATAGATCATTTAAAACGAAATCTTTGATTTCTCTTACACAAACTTAACGATATCTTAGGAAGATTATCTTAATTTTAATTGTTTTATTCAACTTTAAAAATAAATATATATTTTTTGTTAAATCCCACAATTATTTCAGCCATGTTGATTGTTATTTAAGGCATCATTTAAGAAGATATTAAGAGATCACATCTATTTTTTTCTGGAAAGGTTTAATTTCAACGATCTCATAAATTTTAATATTCTATAATAGTCAATTTTAATTAATAAAAATATTACATCATTCACAGTAATTTGAACTTAAAATGTGATTTTCTAAATTTGATGTACTATTAATAAATGCATTTTTTATTTTCTTTTTTATTTAATTTAAAAAAAAGCTAATTAAGTGAATAAGAAAAAGAAGTATATCAGTTGTGAAGACTTGTTGCTTGAACTTCCTATGTTCCATCCGCTATCATTCGTTTAAATGCAGTACTTTTTCTATGTACTTATTTTTTCAATTTCCTTTTCTATTAGGATTTAATTGTAAGATTTACTTTTGCGTTAACCAATCAGAAATGAGCATTGCCGTTTCTGCTGTTCTTTCTAAATTTGCCGCCTTTAAACTCGAAAGTGCATTATCCAATAACCTTCGTCTTGATTCAGGTAGCTGCTGGTTTTAAATGGAGGAAATGAACTCTGACGTTGCATCTGTTTTGGTTAGTCAAAGCCAAGGGTTCTCAAGTGGGACCAGTTTTGGAAGAGGCCGAGGATTGATTTCTGGTTATGCTCCATCGACAACACCAAGCTATGGAAGGGCTAAAGGGTTTCAGAATACAGAAGCTGTCGACGATGATAGCGGATGGAACATAGGAAGCAACAAGTCTTCAGAACAGTTTCTTGATTCAGATGTGGACAAGTATATCAGTTTTTTTACTGCTGTAGCGAATTCTGTTTTCTTTTCATGAATTCAATACGATATGTGTATTTATATTTCATCACATTTCAACAACTTCTTATCGAGTAAAGAATTTTTTAAATAATTTTTTAAGTTTAAGTTATACATGTTTTCATTTTTATTTTATATCTATTTTTAAAAGATTCTTAACATGTATCTGTAAATTAAATATTTTTTTATAAATAAAATCAAAATTGTTCAATTGCCATTTATTTTTAAGTTCCAGTACATAAAGTCAACAAAGATAAAAACAAAAAAGTAACTGAAGAAAATAAAAATGTCAATGAAGAATTAATGAATTAAGAATTGAAAAAAAGATAGGGAAAAAAAATACCTAAATCCGAGGCCCGAGGCCAAAATATCGAGATAATATCTCATCCCGGAGTAAGGAAATCCCTCAAAAAAAGGACCTATACAATACCTAAATCCTTTCGATTTCTAAAAGATAGGAAAAATTCGAGAAACAAGCAGTTTTTAGAATTTACAGAATTATCTCATTTTCAAAAAAATTATAATCTTTTTGATTTTAACTACTTGAACTTAAAACTAGGCCCCCCCCCCCCCCAAAAAAAAAAAAAAAAGGGGGATGGTAAAGGAAGCAGTTTTAGTTCCATTTCAAAAATAAGGAAGACTTCACAACTGCATTTTACAAATCTAGAAATTAGTAGCAAAGAATTTTCAAGATATAACTTTAGAGAAAAGTAATTATATCGCAAAATTAAGTTCTTTATATTTATGTTTTTCAGCTACAATTAAGTCTTGGATTTCGGAAAGAAAACTTTAATTATTAGAAAAACTATTAATTTTTAAGTTACATCTTGATACGACATTCACGTTTAAATTTAGACAATGTTAGAATTAATAATATATAATTTCTAATAAACTGGAATATAGTTTCTTCTTCTTTAATCGACAACGGTCAACTTGGGACCACGAGCTAACCCTACCTGACAATGTCAGGGGGAGGCTAGGAAATTGAAGAAGGGGGGACGAGATTCACATGTCGTCCAGAACGAATATAGTTTATAATGCCGATAAACAATTACAATAAAACTAAGGATTATTTCTTTTCAATTTAAGAAAGCTTTTACAGAAATAATGTTTTTATTAGTTAAAAGGAAATTCGTGCTAAAATTCATTTCCCAAGAGGAATTTTTAGTTTTCTTCTACACTTTATTTATGACCTTTATTTAAATGAATTGGGATCAAATGAATTGGGTGGGGGTGGGGGAAAATTCAATTAAACTTCAGTAAAGTAGGTAATTATTAATTCACTTGACCCAAAATGAATGACATTGAATCTACCATTAAATCAGCCTTTTGAAAAGGTATTTGAGTTAGGCCTATGTTGATCGTAAAAGAACAACTATCACTAGTATTTCGACTCGTTATAACCTTTTCTTACTACGCTTCTTCTGGTTTACAAATTCACTAGAATATCTTACTATTAAATCAAAGTTATAAACCTTGTTTCCTAAGCTTCTTATGGGAATGAAAATAAATAAATTTGCTGTACAAATATTTCTCATTAGAAATTTCGCCATAAGTATGATAAAACATAATATAATAAAAAGATGATAATAAAATACATATTAAAAGAATCTTTTTCGACTACTGAGATTCTGTCACAAATTTTTTTCCCTATTTCCTTATACTGATATCTGGCGCAAATAATTTCTCTCTTATCAAGATATATCAGAATCACAGCTTGTTTGCTCGCCACAGGAACATTGAAAGGGTACTTCCTCTTTAAACAGATCATCACTGACGTTAAAAGCTAAGAATTTGCCATTTATTCATTAATATTATTAGCACTATTATGACAAACCATAATAAGCAATTATACTTTCTTCATAACAAATTGGTTGAAAATTATTTGCAAATTTAAAAATTCCATTTTAATTAAACTACGTTAATTCCTCCTCACTTTTAGAATATCATTAGTACAATATTCGATCTATTATATTTCACGGAGATGTAAATCCCGTAACTTTATATTTTCAGGGTACTTTTGTCGCTTAAGTGCTTTTAGAAAATCAATAGATTGTGTCATTTAACACTAGGTTTTATTCAATGAATGAATTTAAATTCTTGTTATCAATTTTAACATTTTTCATTCATTTAACTTTCCTTCATTAACGTTTATTTGTAGAAGTTAATCTTTAATCTTCTTAATCAAATTATTTTAAAGTTTAGAAGAAATAATGCAATTTATGAATGCAGAAGTTTCCATAAATAAAGAAGGAAACACGGTTGGTGCATCGTGACATTTTTCTACTGTTCAATGCAGAAAGTAAACGTTTGCCGCTCATCTTTCGTAAAAGAAATGCTTTTTAAACTGGAACTAATTCTAGGTCAGAAACTTTTGATTAATCAAAGAAAACAACAACAAGGGTTTCAATAGAGGATAGGAAGAAATTAGGCTGAAAAGCCGGAGCTTGTGTTTTTGGGTCAATCTTGTTTTCTGGTAAAGGACCTTGGCCAACGAAACCAATAACATTGTATCAGAGTCAGTGAACTTTTCCCTAAAGACGTCAATGAAACAAATGAAAAGGAAAATATCCAAATTAAGATATCTGGAAATATCAAGGGTAAACGAAGATATTCACATGAATAGACAATTAGTCATAGTTTCTGACTGAATATAAGAAAAAGTAACAATAACTTCTTCAAGTTGTGGTAATTTTCAATACCCTTATATAGAGAAATTATTAAAAAAAATACCTTAATTATTTTTTTAAAATAACAAATGTACCTTCGCTAATTCTAAAACATTCATTTAGGTAACGGTTTTATTAAAAATAACAAATTGTCAATCAATATTTCCTAAGAAAGCGAGTGTAGCATTTTCCAAAAATAATCACACAATGAAGAGTATTTACAAAATGAATTTAAATCAATGATGAGATACTGAGTGATGTAAAATCTTAAAATTAAACTTAAATAGCAAATGAAAGTCTTCTTCGTGTAAACAAATAATAATCATAGAGAAAATTCTTGAACTAATTAAAAATCTTTTTTCAAATTTCAAAATCACTTCGATTATAAAATTTTCTATTTTTTTTTTTAAATAGATGCATGTTGCAATTTACAGATAATAAAATAAAATAAAGTGGGACTCGAAATGAATGGGGTAAATAAAAAATGTTCTATTTTATTTTAATTTCTGTGAGGTTGTCCTCGACCAAGAGAGTAAACATACCAATAGAAATCCTGAATCGGTTGTTGCCTTTGAATCCACTGTTGGTCAGCATCCAACATTGCTTAAAGGACAAAAGGTCTTTGGGCTTAAGTAAATTACAAACCTTTATACTAAATATTGTATATTAATTTAGTTCAATTAGCAAAGCCATTGTTGCTACATTTTACAACATCATTACTATCATTATCGCTACAATACGTTCCTCATTTCTGTATATTATAATCATTCGTACAATATAAACGAAAATATCATCTGATTTTAATCTATATAAATAAAAATGTAAATGTTCATTTGTTCAAAATCTTAAATCTCCGAAAGTTCTTCACCGATTGCTTTGAAATTTTGACACAACGTTGCATTCGAATACCCGCGTGTTTTTATATATCTATTATATAGATGTCACACCTTGACAGGTAAAAACATGCTTTTTTTTGACAACCCCAGGTATGTGGCGCCAATCCGCAATACATCTGAATTAAGCGGAGAAGCTACAACGGGCTGGAAAGTCGTATATTCTCCGATCTCGATATTAAGTTGCTAAATAAATAAAGTGTTTGATTTTAATGCTGTATACGCAAGCGTTCCGGCGCGAAGCGACGGTACCCGGCTAGTAATTTAATAGTTTCTAAGTGGATAATCAAACAACTAAATAATCAAACAACTAAATGAATGTCATTATTTAAACATTGTTTAGTTTTTCTTTTTTTTTAATTCAACATTCTTTTTTCATACTCTACTGAATTAAAAGAAGAAAATATGAGAAAGTTTCAAAAGGATCACAATATCAGCTTCGGAGTGACTTTTATGTTTTGATGAAGGTTCAAATTAAATGCATGTGAAAACAGAAAATATTTAATTGCTTCAATTCTGCCGTTAGTTTTTAAAATTAAAAATTTACGTTCAGATTCTTCTAAGTCAATTTTTTTGTTTGATTTTAGACCTCCAACTTCCAAGGTTTTCAGGATTGATTTCGAAAATAACAAGATAGGGATGACGATTAGTAAACCAATCAAAATGCTTCGCAACGTCTTCCGATCCGTTTAAGGAAATATAATTGATATTGCCTTAATTTCCTTATTATTATAAATGTGATTGCCGCGAATGCAAAAGGCACAATTGTTGCGATTGTTGTGATTGTTGTGTTTAATGATAATGAGATTTTAATGATACTTGTCAACAAACATATCGACAAAGCGGGATTTGAAGTCTTCTGAAACTTGTATCACAAGACTAAAATTTTATTAATGTCCATTCCATAAATTCGGTCTCTAAATTAAGCTAATGCTGATGAGAACTAATGACAAATAATTCAGAGAATTTGTTGAATTAAGAACCTAAATAATAAAATTAATAACTAATATGGAAACAAAATAATAAAAATAAGCGAAATCCTCTGAAGAGTTCGTTTTTTAGTCTTCATTACATTCAAAACTAAGAAGCCGTGAATATTTCTATCGTTTCAGCAACAACATTCTAAGTCTGATGTTGAAGAACAGTTCAATATATTTTCTGTAGATTATATAAACAGACACAAAAACTAAATGAAACCAATAGATATTTATTCAAAATCACTTAAAATGACATTGTATTTTG
>JAFIDM010002131.1:3285440-3299642 GCA_023159025.1 Thereuonema tuberculata
AAGTGTGGTGTCCCTGCCCCCAATAGGAAAGCGAATTTTTCCTTATTTGCAATTGACTTGGGGGGCCCGAGAAGGGGCCCTAAATATAAGGTTCCGGTGTCGCTCGGGGGTGGGACACTTCAGCCTTTGTGTTGCCTTCCTCCCACCCAAGTGTGGTGTCCCTGCCCCCCATAGGAGAGTGAATTTTTCACTTTACACAATATTTGTGTAGTTCTCATTTTCACCACCAGGTGGATATTGGGTTTTTCAGGGCTTTTACCCCTTTTCAACCCCTTGGGGGGGGGGGGGTCCGGGTTCTAAGGTAGCCTATCTTTTCCGCAGGATCCTAAAGAGTAATTCTGCAAAGTTTGGTCCAGATAGGTCAAAGGGCCTAAGAGTGTATAAAGGACAGACAAAGAAAGAAAGATACATTAATTTTTATATATATAGACAAGGACAAACATTAAAAAATGAGATTTTTTTCAGATTACCTCTGGTGCTTTATCAAATAGATTTCTGAACTTTTTCTACTGATAGATGTGTTAAAATCATTCTCTACAACTGCCAAATTTCAGTAAATAAGTTACAACAAATTTCGAATTTTATTAAACCGTTCAAAAATAACAAGACCACACTTAAGAAAAAGTAAAAAAAAAAGGAAAGGCAAAACGTTAAAGGCTCTCCAGGAGATAGGAGAGTACTTTATATAACACAAACAAATCTAATCAGGACAGAAAGATACTGTTGAATGATTTTAGACAAAAGCAGACTCTTTCTTAAAATAATTGCTCTTCATTTTGTTTGGTATATGGAGATTGAAGGGCAAACCTCCACAGTTGTTTTGATCAGAGGTCTTTCTCTAGCTTATATCTTCATTTATCTTTTGTTTTAAGCTTGTCTGTAATATAAGCAGAGGCATCGCGATTGTATCTGTAACCTCTTTTTCACAATAAATGCTCCATAATTTAGAAGATGAAATTATTAATATATTCCTTTTTAAAAATTAATATGAACATTATTAGTTTTTTTGATAATCCTTGAGACGCCACATGGGTCAATACATACTGCGACGATTCTCATCCTGAGCAAGAATTTACTCGGCAAATTAGTCTACCTCATCGCGTTCTTTAAGGAGAATACGAACAGTCAACAGACATCTGCGATCATCTTTATTTTATAAATCTATCAAAAATATAAGTGCTGAATACTTCGTTCGAATTGCTTCACTAACAAATGAAGAACTAGAGATTTCTCTGAAAGACTTCATCCTTCTGTTCATTCATTTACTCTATTCTTTCTCCAGGGTGCTTTTTATTTTTTAGTCATTCTTTTCCAAAAAAAGATCATTAATAATTAAACACATCTATTGTGATACTTCATTGGCTCTTTCCTTGTTTTTGAGTTTATTTCAAATATCATCATTAGTTCTTACTTTGTAAACCAAACTTTACGTTTTTTGTGATTTAAGACTTTAATTACAAATAATAAGGTTAATACTGCTTCATAAAAACACCTTGTTTGATGTCATTTGTGTTGTTTTGGAAATTATTTTGATTTTTAACAAAGATCAAAGAAGATAGCTTTCAGTTTCGAATTTTAAAATGTTCCGCTGGAACAAACGACTTTTTTTCTTCTAAAATCGACTTTCTCTTTAAAAATTAAATTTATAATATCTTTATAAACTTTGAAAGAAGACATAATAAAATTTATTGTTAATTTGTTGTAGGGTTAGTATTTTTAAATTTTGCTTATTTGAAGATTACTTTACTTTATCGATTCCATTACACAATCATTCAGAGCGATTAAATTTGCTGATTAGTTACCTATCAGTTTACTTTTGAGACGTATTAATTGAATAGAGACAAAGTTTTAAAATTTTCATAAATCAGAATTCCAACTATACTCCATTTCAGATTTTAGTAAGTAACTAACATTGACATATACTTTCTTTTCTATTATTAACATTCATTGAAATTCATTATTACCATATCTAACATCTCTATAAAGAAGAAAAAAAGAAAGCATCAACGCCCTTTTAATATCTAACAATGATTCACAGAGATCAAAGACTTGTAAATAGCGTACATTGTATGTCTTTGACAGAGACGGACAATCGTTGCTCTTAGTATGAATAGAAGCGCTTTTCGAGATCGAAAGTGAAACAGATGTTTTAGCGCTCAAGCAGCAAGTGTTTACGAAAAGACGAAGTTCCATTTTTCCCAACTACTGCTGAGTCTCGTGATTATTTTAATCATAAATGATATATAAAGACCATATCTTAATTTTGAGAAATAAGGACTGAATTAAATTGGACGATTCGATTCAGAAATAATGAAAATCTAAGCCCCTAATGTATATCTTGATGAAATAATAAACCTTAACCTGTAGGAAGTTATGAAAATATACTGGTTGGTTGGTTGATTAGTTTTTTACGGAGCAAAAGCATCTCAGGCTCAACTATGTCAAGAAAGGTGGCAAGTAAATTGTCAAAATATAAATCGACAAAATTTACATATAAATTAAAACTAGAATATTCTTCTACTGACATTTATTTGGATGTAAGGATTAAAGTAAGCTAAAAGTAAAACTATTTTATAAAAGAATATAAAAATCATCAGTAAAAATCTGAACATTGTAAAAAGGTGGCAAAGCCACCAAATGAATGAGATTTGGTAAAAGAATTACATTTCATTTAATGGAAGGAAAAATTAAAAGGAACTTTAAATTTAAAAAGAGGATAAAAAAGCGACGTCGATGTAAATTCAAAGCAGGACATTTGTGGAAAGTTCTTAATACTTTTCCAATCGAATATTAAGTTTAAAGGAATTAATGTATTAGCCAATTAAATAAATAAAACTGTTGCAGCTGACTTAAAAGAATAAAATAATTTAAAACTGTATTAGTAAACTTTAGGTATATACATGGACAGATATCACACAGCTATTGTCAAATCATCTATCGTATTCTTGGAGCATATATAACAGAACTATCTGGAACAATTTATGAGTTCATAACTTTACAGCAAACATCGTCGTCTTCTTTTTTCTGTAAATTCTGGAACAAATCCCCATAAAACAGATATTAACTGACCAATGCGTTGTTAATCTGTGTTGTCGCTCTCAAACACTGAATTTCCATCACTACTTTCCAACTGATTGGATTATTTCTGACACATACTTTGTAAGCCTCTTCATGAATCTAAAAGCTTATTCTCGCCTGATAAGCATTAATACTATCGAAGCGCTGATGTATAACTTTCACTGGATTCAAAGGATAAATTCATTACACACAGTTATCGTTACATTTACTTTTATGTCTAAACCTTGGCATAGGTTTTGCGCTTCCCATCTTTGTAGCGCATACTTCGATCAAAACCTTCCTCGGTTTGATCTGCAATAAGGGCATGCCACGTGCAGTTTTTTTGTTATGCTCATTTTAGCATCTATCACTTTAATTGTTGGCTTCGAAGTATCTCATCACCTTAGTTATCTTTAAGTTTAATTTCAGTTTTTAATTCTTTTGCACATTTGATAAATTAATTACTTCGTAATTTATCCATAACATTCAAATATTGTCGAAACAAAGTTGCCCGTAGCACACACGGGAAGCTGATCTTTAAGCAGCAAGTATTAGTGCTTGAATCTGGTCTGCAAATTTGTAGAAGTGCCAGAAGAACATCCTCCTGTCGAGGTTCAGATTTTAGGAGGGAATGAAACAGAACTAAGAAGATGATGTTGTCAGGCAGTCCCCATCGAGAATGAATCATAACGTAAATGTTAGAATGAAGAATGGAGATCCGTTGCAATGGCAGACAAGCAGCAGACTTGGCAAGAAAATCAGCGAATTCACTGCCAATAATTTCAGCGTGACCTGGAAGATAGCAGAAAATTACTGCTATCTTGTAACAAACCTAAAATGGATAAAAGAGCATGGCGAACCTTCCGAATGTGACTGCACAGTACTCGCAGAGAACTTTCAGAATAGATGAGAATTTTCAGTAACTTTTCTTGGAAAGCAACAAAAATTACTCAAATCTCAACAGTGAAGACGTAAATCCACAAGAAAGATAGACAATTTTACTGAACTTCTCAGTGTAAAAGGTTGTTCCAACATAAGACTCTTCTTAGGATCAATTTGTGTAAAAAATTGTAAATGTAAGTGACGTGACGGATGTTCATGGTGCAGAGACTGAAAAACAATTGAGGGCGGGTTTGTTTTCGCATATTTACGAAGTGAAAAGTCACCATTTGGCGTTTTATACTTTCAGTGTGCAAGTGGAGAATTAAATGGAGTGACAATTTTTAGATCAATTAGTTCCATTAGTCTGATCTTTGAAGAAATTTTGTATCTTTTGGAAGATACATAACTTTGTCAGTACTCTTTGTAGGTAGTTAGTCGGATATGTCGAGCAATAGCTGATGCTATTTTGCAAGCTAAAATTGAAAGCTCTTTTAAAAGAATAGAAGATATCGGATAAAGTTGGAAAATGTTTCAGGCTTTCTGTTTAGCTATATGTGCAGAAGTGCATTTATTATTCCAGCAAGGTTTAGTGTGCAAAGGGAAACAAGTAGATGTTTGTGTAATAGTTGTCAGAGGGTGGATGACCCCGCTGGGCAGGTTTTCTCGGGTTCTCCCGTTTTCCCTGCACTTCTCCCACCATTCTATCTTAGTCTATCCCTCCGTCTATCCTTATTTCTTTGGGATAGAACTATAGACCAACGGTCGCGGTGCTTGACTTCCCTGCACTCACCACTCACCACACAGCAGCTAAAATGATTGACATTGTTTGTCAATAATCAATAACAATGTAACGATATTCGAAAAACATTTGTAGTTCCTTGATAAAGTGACAATGAATCTATTTTTATATTTTAAGTAAATCATGAAAAGAAACTTAAAAGATAAGCATCAAGTTGCTTGTGTTGTCAGGAAAAATTTGCAAAATACAAGGTGTTCATAATTAAACTTCCCATTACGAAAGGCTGTAACTGAAGAATCAATCAGCGGTTTATATTTCACATGAGGACATTCGTGGAGACGGAATTTTGTTTTGTTTTTAAAAAAAATGGCCTCCAAAGGTGACCGCTAGAGCGATATATGGCACTCCAATACTGTAGTGAATGTGCAAATGACCACTCCACATGCCATGACACGTGATTGAAAACTGCTATAAAAGCAGAGAGGTGAGGAGGAATGGGTCACTTCATTGCATAATGACAATATTACCAACGGATAGCACACTTCTTGTGAAGTTGTTTTATCAAAATAACAGTCGTGCCTTAACAGCATTGCGAAAGTAAAAGGATTATAAACTGGCCCTGTGACCGCAAATGGTGTTCGAACAATGATCCAGAAATTTGAGGAGACAGATTTAATATAAGTCATGATGACATGAAACAAAGAAGATATAAATATAAGCAAGAATCAATACAGAAATATGCCGAAGAAATTCAACTCCTGATGATGGTATTATGGTATTGAGCCTAATTTGGCACAAGAATGATAGTAAGAAAAAAATATATCTAACGTAACGTTTTTTCCGGAAATTGATGAACCAAGTGCGTAAAGGAATGTGTTAAGAATTGTGGTGGAATTGAATTCTTAATAATAATTTCAGAGCGCGTCAATCAGGATATTAGATAAAGCTAGACACCTCGGTGTGGGCGGATATAAAAGTTTCATAAAAGTTTGTTTATAGTTCAACCCTAAATATTAAAATGCAGATGATAAAAGGATAATAATAGTTCAATGAGTGTAAACAAACAATTAGAATTAAATCTTATTTAATTCCGTAAAGTAAATATTATCAGGTGGTTACATGAATTTCTCTTTCTAGAGAATGGAATCACTTTGTTTACAATTAGATTGAATCTTGTAATTTAACTTCCTTTAATTACAGTTCTCTTATAATGGTTATCTGAAATCTGATTTCACCTTATGTGCGTCGATGCATATCGTTAACACTAAAATGTTCATTTGAATCACGTAAGTCTTTAATCACGAAACTAATAACTTGTCTTGTCTTTACTAGTTAATATTATCTTTCTGTATCTTCTTATAAACTTTAACTGTAAACTCGTTGTTCGTGTAACGTGTAAAATGTCCAGTGTTACGTCATAAATTCAACACTTACTTGGTATCTTCAATGCGATGTTTACGAAATCTTACTTGTCGAAACATACATCGAAATCCGGTGCTAAGGGTAATCCTATAATCCTTGGAATATCCTATATAGCTCATCAAAATGGCGACGTTCGAATCCCTTTGACGAATCGCATAGAGTCTCTACTCATTTGCTAAATTAAAGTATACATTATGATTAATATATATCTATAACCTTTTGTCATTAATCATAGTATTATTCAAGTCACTGTACTCATGCATTCGATTTAACCTGTCCCTGAAATCCTTTCAGAGAATTATATATCATCTTGAGTTCGCCATGTTTGGTGTTCCAACCATATCACTTTGCGTTGGTCTGAAGCCTTTCTTCTTGCTTAAGCTCATGCGCTAACCACACGGCGCATGATGTCATTGTTCCTGTTAGCTCTCGGCGATTGTCACTTACAATGGTTGCATCCTGATTGTTTCCACTGCAAGTCAATTCTTCCTTGGAAACGCTGTTCCGTGATTTTACCAAGTTGAGAATTGCACAAAGTTCAGTAAGTAAAAGTTCTTTAATCTGAACCACAAGAATAAATACGAAAATGATTAGGAAAAACAAATTAAGAATTGAAAAAGATAATAAATCATGAGAAGACGTAAATTCATCACAACATGATATTCCAGTTTCTACAATGGATTTTCAAAGTATGATGTCAAGGAATTCTATTAGCAATTTCTGAATGACGAATTTAACCACAAGGTTAAATAGTTGTTAACATTAGCAAAGAAAAAAAAAATTGATTTATTTATAAGTGCGTTTGGAGGAGAATGGAGCGTAAAAAAAACCCCACCCTCCACCGAGGCCGAGACCAGTGATCGAACACGCCACCTCCATCCAAGCGCTCTTACCCACTCGGACCCACAATACGAAACAGCGAGCAATGAAATAAAATTAGTATTTTTTTAAATAATAAGTTGTTCTACATAAAATTCAGTAATTACGAATAAAGTAAAACGTTAACTGTAACACTGAAAAATTATTATTACTCTTAGTTCGATGATTTTTCAGGAAAATTTCTGAAACAAGATGATTACTAGTTGCAAAAGATTAAAATGGACTCTTTACATATTAGTCTTGCAGGTGGGAAACATTAATGGGTCGTCTAGTTTCTGAAGTCGGATTCCTCATAGGAATTTTTGGGATTTTTGACCTTATCTCTCCGAATTTTCAAGTTGAAAGAATGTTTTCCTTTCGCTACTTATTGAGGAGCTTTTATTCTTTTATTTGGAAGCCGGGTCTTTGGATTTTGACCTTTCATCCCTTCGAGAACTAGGCGACATTACCATGCGACCTCCAGGAAACCTTTTTTTTGTTGAAATTACTCCAATTTCATCTGAAAAAGTCTTAAAAAAATTCATAAACTTAATAGGTCAATCAATATAAGATATAATCGATATTAGATCCCATCATTCTTTATTAACTACTAAATTGAATCCGCCTGTTCAGATGGAAAAGAAGGGATTCTTGATCAACCTGTATTCTGGCTCTGAACTCAAAAGGCGACGGGTGGTTCACTTTTGAGATTATAGTCGACATTTCTATATTTTAACTTCTATATTATCTATTTTTAATATAGAAGTATAATTAATAAATGACGTCTTTTTTTTTTTCCTTTCCAAAGTCATATTCTGTTCATTTTATAAAAGCATCTGATTATCAACCAAACATTGTTTCTGTTTTTTTCTTTTTCTTTTTCGATGTAGACTGAATTGCTTTAATCTTTTCATTGTATTCTATTTTCATTTTTTTACAATTGTTTTGAGACAATTAATAATAAATCAATTGTATTTATGTTTTTTTTCTTCTTAAATTTGAATTTCAATCATCAATAAAATCATTTCTTATCTATTATGTGATTTCAGAGAAACGCTGCCACAGAAACCAAACTAACAGAAGATAAAAAGAGAGAAAAATAAGAAATCCTTGTCATCAACTTTGACTAAACGATATTATAAATATAGTAATGATTATTTTAAGAAAAAAAATAACTTCAGATAAATTAATTAATTTATTAATTGATTAAATTTCAATTTTGAAAAAGAAGAAAATTTAAAATTCATATTCATATCAATACTTTATTTCTTTGTCTATCTTTTTTTTTTTCGAAGTTTTCTGTTTTTTTCTCTGTTGATAAAATATTAGAAAATTTACAGTCTGAGAAATGACAGCAAGGGGGGGAAAAAAAAAGTTGTTCCGAACGGTGGAAGAAGAAAAAAAAAATAAGTAAATAAAAAAAATCACTGACATTTAATGATCAGGAGGGGTTGGAAAAAAAATCACAGCAATTAACGGCAGCTGGGAAAAGTTATTAGGAATGTGAATTAGCAAACTCGTGAGAAAAACATCTGTGAGTAAGTTTTTTATTTTTTTTCCTTTGGATAATTTACAAATATATTAAAAATATTAAAGTTAAAATATTAACAAAGATTTTAAAGACAAAATTGAAATTTTTCAAATTTAAAAGAATTATTTATAAATTGACCAGTAGCGGCTGGCGTATAGGCACTGTGGAACTGCAGTATCCCCTATTTCCATTTGATATTATCGATAACATTTAATATAATGAGTCCTTTTTCTTTATTTTTTTCTTTATACTTGTACAATATATAATCCTTAAGCTTAATGTCAGTAACCATCCCCCAGTTTATGAAAAAGATACAAAAATCTTTGTATGGAACTGTGAAGCGGCGTGGGGTTTGACTATTGTGCGCATGCGCACATAGGAAGCTGCACGCAAGGCTGCAAGGGGGAGAGATCACTATCTTTTCCACAGTGCGATCCTGGCGTGCAGATTGTTCTAAATGTTTGTTTCCTTTTACACAATTTTAAAACAAAGGCTAAAAATTTTCTGGGGCAGCATCCCACTAATTTTTAGCTACGAGGCGCCACTGAAATTGACAAAACAATTTTTAAAAACAATCAATATCAATATTATATTCAAAAAAATGCAATTAAAGATATACGTAATTTGTTTCTTGAATTAATATAAAATGAAAGCAATAATTAGCTCTAAAGGTCATACGTAACGTTTGAGTGGCAGCGTCCAAACCACGTGACATGACGTCTCAGTTGAAACAACCGGATACCCAATTTTTGTTTATAGAGGGAGCACCCGTCTCCGGAGTCGTCGGGAAATTCTGTCCGTATAAATCTATGTTAATAACTTTAAACAGATCAATTTTACCTTCATTTCGTGAATATTATCGATAAATAAATAAGTAAATATGTTTTTTACTTAAACATTTTTTTTCTTTTCAACAAAGAGATATGTTTATCAAAATAAATAATTTATTTTGCGGCAGGATAATGCCGATCAGATGAAAAGAATTTTTATTGAACATAAGAAAATCGAAAGAATAATATTTTTTTTACATTGTTCTGGAGCTCGTGTACTAAATTAGGGATCTTGTCTGCGTGAGTTTTCTGCATTTTTTTGCTGATAGGCACTGCAAAATCAATGAGATAGGTCCGTTTGTTGGCCTTATCAACAGTGTGATGTCAGATCTGTTGCGGTGTATGGTTTTGTGTGTGTGAATGGGACGGTCCCAGTACAACTTTGTGAGGGTGACTTCTAGTATGCTTTGTGATGTGTCCCTTATAGTATGGCATCGTGTTTCTTTTCTAGCTGGTGATGGACGATCGACACTACCTGATTGTGTCGGTGGAGATAGTCTATTTGTGAGAGAAGAGGGCAGCCTGATCCTATGTGGTCAATCGTCTCATGTATAGTGAGGCATTTCCTGCATGCAGTACGTGTGTGGTGTGTGTACGTATGCTGACGTGTGTCGTGCAGAATGTGTTTCCTGTAGTTGAGTATTGGGATGACGTGGTCTTGTATCGCGCTCATGAACCCTTCGGTCTCCCCAAACAGCTCGCCACTCGTCAGCCATCTGTTCGACGCTTCCATGTCGACATGAGGCTGTCTGAGTTCATGGCGATGTGTGCTGTGGAATTCCTTACGAGTCCATGATTCGTGCAACTGCTGAGTGTGGTTGTCGGGGAAGGTGAGTGTTTAAGGTTTTCGAGGTCCTGGGAGGTAAAGTGTGTGTCAGCCTTCACAATGGCTAAGTGGAGTGAGCAGAATTGTGCTCTCTGGTGAAAGTGTTCCCTAAATGTGTGTACTTGTTTTTCGTGTAGGGTGATGAGGTTGACGAGTCCTCGGCCTCCCTCCGTTTTTTGGATAGTGCATGTTGTGTCAAGAATGTAGTGCATGCTGTGCATTGTAATGTTTCTAATTCGGTGTTTGTCCAAGGGAGTATGTCTAAGAAGTATGTTAGTAAGGGGAAGTGTTGATGGCTTTTATTTTATTTTTTGGCGTTGAGTTGTTCTTTGAGGATATTGTGAACGCGAGCACTGTATGTGTTCTCGAATGCAGTTTAGATGTTTGCATTGTTAGTGATGCATGCTTGTAGATCTCTCCCTCTTCCATGGATTGGATGGCCAATCCATGGTCCAGTTCAAAACCCTCCAAATTCGAAATCTTCCCGCGTGTTTTATGTAGCTTGCTGCATTTGTCGATTACAAATTCCCATCCCAATGTCTTTAGTAGCTGTGTGGTGACTTGTGATCCAGTTCAGAGTAGGGAAGTCCCAGTACAACTTAAGTGAGAGTGACTCTAATACGCTTTGTGGCATGTACTTGTAGTACGGGACCGTGCTCTTAACAAGTGCATGTTTGTGTGCTAGCTGTTGATGAACGATCGGCGCTCTCTGTTTATGTCGGTGTAGATTGTCCCCTTCTCTCCCAAACAGACTGCCTATATTAAGTGGTCGATCGTGTCATGAATATTGTGGCATTTCTTGCATGAGAATTCCTGGGACAGCCCTTCTGCTATTCGGAGAGGATGTCCTGCGTCGCGATGTATATGTAGATTTTTGTTTGCAAGACAGGAGATGAGGAGTTTGTAAAGTTGGGGAGGCAAGTGATTAGACGGTAGTTTGCAGGATGAGCTGTTTCAGTGTTCTTGCTCTGTAAGTTTGTGACACCCTGTGTGAGGAAAAGAGGCATATGTTATGGGTGTTGGATTACGTCAGTGAGTGTAAAAGCTAGCTTCCCATGCAGGGACGTGAACCTCTTGATCCAGAAGTTCTGGACGGCATATGCACCAGAAGCCTTCCAATTGTGTGCATGTTTTAGAGCTGTCTGCATGTCTGCGAGAGTAATCTCATGAAAGGACATGTAGGGTAGATATTCAGTGAGTTGTTGTTCCTCTGTGATCCATGTGCTTTGTCATTGTTGGTTGGACCATAGAGATAACATATTGTTGTAATGCCTCGCTGGTGGGAGTGTTTGTGTTGGGTGTAGTAGAGGGAGATGTAAGGGATCTGTTGATTTTTTTTCTCTCATTGTTTTGGAAAGTGTTATTCTGTTGTTTGCGCAAACACTGTTTGTGCACTGTTTGTATCTTTGTGATCTTTTTGCCAGTGCACCCAGTTTTTGTTTTGTGTCACGATGTTCCTGAATCTGGGTATGATGATTTGAGTGTGAACGGCGAGTTTTTAAGTGCTTCAATATCTTCCTAACCTGGGATTTAAGTTTCTTTGTTTTATTATTATTATTATAATTATTATAATTAAAAAATATAAAAACATACGAAGAGCTGCCACAAAAAAACAAGAAGATTTCAATGAAATACAAAATTGGATGCATGATAATGTGCTGTATACTATATAAATAAAACAAGTTTTATTAATTCACCCGAAAAAACAAAATTCAGAATTTCTTATCATAATAACATTGGTTTCCATAAATAGATAGCCTTTTAAAGAAAAGTTTAACGTGCCAGAAATTAATATAAAAGCATAAATAAAGGACACAGAAATGAAAAATATCTGAGCTTTCATTGGTGAGAGTTTAGACGACCGTTTCGTTCTTAGTGTGAACTCATCAGCCAAACCCATTCACCGAGGAAAGCTCAGATATTTTTCATTTCAGTGTCATTTCTTTATGTTTCTTTAGATAACCATTTTTGTTTATTTATGAGCACTTTTACATTTTTGCTAAGAACAGAATTCGCCGATGACTCCTGATATGGGTGGCGTCCCCAATAAACATTAGAAAGTGCGTTAGGTGCTTTTCACCTACAGCGAAATCAAATGATCCTATTTTTCGTCACAGTTCTTATCACTAACTTTATCATTGAAGTCTTATGATCGTGTGATTTTTACCTGTCATCCATTTCATCACCAGTCTTATCATTGAAATAGCTCTAGAACATGCTGTAAACCTTAGGAAATTCCTATCACTGGTGATTAGTGAGAAACAATCAAGACCAGCGGAACTTGGACGATCTCACAGCTGGCTGCAAGGAAACAGATCTGCGCCATTTCGGCCACCGCTTCGATTGAATCCAAGGCTATAATGAATTACGCTAAGTATCGCAGTCAGATTATCTTTCGAAAATAAACAAGATTTTTACTGAAATAAATTCATTCTATGCATCAGAATGTGGAGATGTTTTAAAGAGATTTTTCATTTCTTATTAAAGCTTCATCTCTTTCGCAAAGGAATGTGGGGTCTTTTGAATTTTTTCGATTTTCGAAACTTCACAGTCGAAATTTACTCGACTTCCTCTTACATAGTAGAAATGCTACAATACAATAGACCAGCGGTTCCCAATCTTTTCAGATGGCGATCCACCTTTCCTTATCGTTTCTCAGCTGGCACCACCCACCTTTCCTTATCGGAATACCTCCACATATATAGGAATAGAAGAATATAGAATAAAACCATATTTGTATCGTATCCCTTCCTTATATGTGATCGATTTTCGATTTTTCTAATCTTTTCTGATGGTTTATTCGATGGTTTCTGATAGTTTTAGGATCAAGTCACGACCCACCGGTTGGGAACCGCTGCAATAGACAATTAGTTTCGAACAGATTGACAGCTTTTTCAAAGTCACTTAATATTCTCTGAAAATTGCATTGCTGAAAGACGATTTTAATCTCGAAACAAAAATGAAACTTGAAAGTTTCAGATCTTGTTACTGATTGGATCCTGGCTCTAAAAGGATTTGAAAAGCAGCTACAATCACATTCCAATGACAATTCGATTTGAGAGAATTACTTAATAAATAATCATTATTATAATAATACTTTTACTTAAAAATGAGAATAATTAAAATTTACAAATTTATCATTAATGAATAATTTATCCGTTGAAGATGATAATATTTAATGTTTGGAACAAATTAAATAGATCGCAAAGGAAAACTGAGCTAATTAAGGGGTTGCAAGTTGCAGATTTTCGTTAAAAAAAATTATCACTCTATATCCTTTGGGGATGTTTCGGAAAAAATAAAGAAGTATTTATGTAACTTTGGGTTTTTCACTTATTTTTCAGCCGGCTAAAAACTTATTAAATATTTCTCAAATACCAAAGAGGTGATTCCTGCATTGCGTTGGATTGGAATGGTTTATACATTGAAATGTGCAATAACAGTACTTTGGAAGATCTCAGCAGACAACTGATGAATTCGGCAATGCAAGATTATTTATTTAATAATTCTACTGATACTTTTAATTAGAAAGAGATTAAAATTATTTCAAAAGTTAAAAACATATAAAAGAAAGAAAAGAAATGCTCCTGATTAATAATCAACTGTTAAATAGAAACGCGAGATTCTGGAAATTACAGACTTACTAAATATTGATTTGTTATAGTTTGTTTCTTGATGCTATTGTTTTAATTGCAAGAAGATGTTGATGTTTCATATTTCATGTTTCATTGTTTTCATTTATACGAGTATTGTATTGAGATTTTGTTATTCTGTATCCATTTTTCAAGGAGAATGGATCATTTATATCAGAAACATGTTGAGGAAGAGTTTATTAAAAGTTTGTGATAGTTGTCCCATTTTGTCTGTATGTTATTAATAAAGTAAGATCTACACAAGCTATGTTTTAGTAACTGAGAAATGCTTGGAGTTGCTGCCAAAACATTTCCAGCTCGACGCGATTGCTTAAAGCTCTACCAATCATACGCATAATTTCATCCTATTTCTTCGATCATGTGATTTGATATGGTGAAAAACAATCATAGAAACATTGATCATT
>JAFIDM010002131.1:3299652-3316964 GCA_023159025.1 Thereuonema tuberculata
TAATTTTTCGCAAATAATGGAAAAATAAGATATAGAAATAAGACTTTTGCTTTCTAATGGAAAACCCCCTTATTCTCCTGAAAATAAAACTAATCTTTTCTTTCTCTTAGACATCCTATAATTGGTTGACTGTGACGCCAAGCTATACGATTTACGATGAATCACTTACCAAGGTAGTGATAACAGCCAGTTTGGAATCCAGTGTCCATTTTCCTCTGTACTTCCTATGTCATCTGCATGTGTTTTTAAAATATTTTTTTCAAATATTTATAGCACGTTAAACTTTCTTTATTATTTATTTACATGTTTGTTAAAAATTCATCGAGGCTAAAATTATGATTTTAGATTTTAATTAAAATTTAGTTAATGATCATCTTGAGAATAATAACTACCTATAATATATAATTTTCTTAATTTTCACAAACATTTTATTGATTCATTTTATTTTAGAAGTCTAATATTATCTTAGCTATTAGACTCTTGGCAGGCAACTTATAACCATCAAATAGTAGAACGTTTTGTTTTGGTATTTAAATTATAAAATTAAAATTTCGTGATTCAAATTAGTTGAAAAATATAAATAAGAAAATAAACTAAATGAAAATAAAAAATAAAATAATTGGATAAAGCGTGTTGCTTATTAGACATCAATCATATGTTAATTGTAAAAAATAAAACAACAACAAAACATTTTTAATAGTTTGTTAATTCTTCCATTGAATAATAAAAGACCTTTTTAAAAAATTTCTGAATCAAACTGAAATTTTCTTTTAAATGCACTAAAAAAAAAAAAAAAATCTATTTTAATTGGCTCTATTGACTTGAAATTTGTAACGATTACAGTGAATTCAAGAAACTTAAATTAAAAGACGTTTAAATTAAATGAACGTAACAATTTTTCTTTTCCTTTTCAGTGAAATAAAAAAATTTCAACTGGTGAGAAAAAAAATAAATAAATACCTTTTAAAATTTTCTTTCAATTTTTACTTCGAAAAATTTAGAATTACGTTTTTTAGTGATTGATATTTTTTTTCTTTTTTTTTTTATACTAATTTTTTTTCTTGATGGAGACTGACCCTCAATAACTAAAAATAACAAAATAAAAAACAAGAACAAAATGTGGAATCCAAATCCTTGGGTAGCACTCAGGCTACCACAAAAGGAACTTTTTTTCTGTTACTTAATTTTTTTTCTGTAAATTCATTGCAGCAAAACAACTACTCCTATCACCATAGAAAAATAATTGGTTATGAATAATGCCATAAAAGATGAAGAACAATTAAAATCACAATAATTTGCTGGACTTTTTTTAATTTTATAATTTGTGATTAAGATAAAAAAATAGGAATCTACAAACTTAAACACGTTTTCAAGAATGTGCTGTTTCCAAAATGGCGGTTTCTAGTCATGTGATCGTAAATTGACCAATAAAATGACAAATCTGTTTGTAAAGCTTCGAGTAAATGGTATCGTTACGTTGGTAATACAAAAGTTTACGTAGTAACACAGGCTAACATATGTTACTCTGTGATAGCCACTGGCCTACCGGGGAAAAGGATTGGTAGGGGGCAGACCCCCTCCCCCTTTAATACAACTGAAAATGGAAGAATTTAGGATTTTTGGACCTTTTTTCATTTTTGTTGAAATGTTCATTGGCAGGTCTGTAACCCTCCCCCCCCTTTCCAACATCCGAGAAAGGATATAACTTTTTTTTTTTTAATTGAATGACTAAATAGCTAAATTTAAAAAGTTTTTTTAAAGTTCCATTCCAAATTTCTGGATACGCCTTTTGGTGATAGCAAACCCTTCTCATATTGTACAATTTTATTTTTTTTCAAAAAAATTTAAAAATAACAGCTTCTCATTAAATATTGTTCTAAAATCAATGCAACTGATCCAACTAACAGATTAAAACGCCAACTAGAGATTGAATAGTAAAACTTAGTAAGGGCTCCGGCGCTTACTAGTAAAACTTAGTAAGTATGTACCAATTTTGGATGATTTAGTAATCAGTTCATCCAAGTTAAACCTCATTAAAAATCTTTTTGTCAAACTATTCAAGTCTCTACAAATAAAAGGAAAATGAGGAACAACAAAAGCACTGAATTTTCAAGGCTTTCGAGTTTAAAAGATGTCAAGAGCCAAAAATATGATGTTAAGAAACAGGTTCAGTAAAAATCGATTATTTGTTAGATTTTTTTTGTTTAATTCAAACAATTATTTAATAATGTGATATGATACAATGAGTTGAATTACTGTCTTTCTGTATTTAGTTCAATTTGTAAATATGTATGTAAATATTAATAACAATAATAATGATAAACAGTAATAAGTCACCTATCTTTCTGATGTGAGAAATTTTTTTCAAGAAATTATCTAATTTTTATTTACTAACAATTTTAGAATGCATTTATTATTTCTTCGGTGAGATTTTCACAGAATACTTTATTTGGATAAATTTATTTTGATCGTGTTTTTCACGTGGTTTTTAATACAGGTAAAACAGTCAAATGGAAAAATCCATCACAATATTTTTTGAACAAAAGTCCTTTCATTTTCTCAAATTGAAATGACTAGTGATTTGTATTTAAAAATAATAAACATAATTTCTTAATACTGTAAATATTTAATTAAAACTATAGAATAATCTACTTTAAAGAAAGATGATGAACGAAGTTTAAAAAAAAAAAAACTTTGTTATTTTCTATCCAATGGATTTATAAAGATTTCTCAATCCAACAATAGACGAGACAATAGTTCATGAATTCCGGAAGATTTCAACTATTTTGATAGTTCTTGGCTATTTTAAGGAGAAGAAGATGAATTCAAATTTAATCTGATTGGAGAATTAATAAAATCCATGACAAAAGAATTCAGGGATTTTGTTTTTTTTAAAAAGGCAATGGGTTTTTCCTGATTTTTCTGTGAAAAGCTGTAGTAAGAGATAGAATAAGATAAGCAGTGGGATTAAGGATTTGCACGTCATGTTTAATCCCTACTATCTTGTTCTCTTCCTTTTTCAATTATCCCATTGGTTGAAATCTACGTTATTACAACATCACATCCTGTCAGCTCTTAATAAGAAGAATCACCAATTATTCAAAGTTAGTTTCAGTCCAGAAAAGTCACAGAAATGGATTTTTACGTTCAGGTGTTATTGGTTTTATTTTTATTAATGAAAACAATTCATGGTTTCTCGTTGAAAGATCCCTTCTACGGACCACCCAGTAAGTAGTTAATTCATTCCTCAGATATTTTTAAATTTTCATAAGAAAGTTTCAGTGCTTAAGTCGATTACAAATAATTGAAACAAATTCCACCGATGACAGAAGGAGGTGCAAATCCCACAAGGTGCGAATTCTTTTTGGTTCTTTTGTGCCTTCCAAATATTAGGCACGTAAAATATGTTATATAATAATTAAAATATTAAATAAAAATAATATTATAGCAATAAATTAGCTTTCTTACTGTTTTGCGTTTTATTTCGGCAGACTTTAAAGAATTAATCTATAATAAAAATAAGTAGTATTAAAATAAAATGGAAATAATGTCTACAGTTTCCTTTGAGATACCAATAATTATTTCATTGAGGAAAAACAAGTTTCCATATTCTTCATATGCTTCTTTAATTTTTGAGAATTTCTGTCTTGCCAAAAAAATTCAGTAGCGTATTTAAAAGAAGGCGTACTACAATAATTTAAAACTTGTAGATGCAGATCAAGAAAAATCTTGTAATCATAAAACAAAATGATAAATAAACGAAAAATGTGCCGTAAAAATATTTAATATTTCAACTTTTTAAGTTAGTAAATCAGATTTTATCAATTTGTTTTTTCATGAATTTTTTTTGGAAATTTTGAAACCCGTAATTAACATTCTAAATCTTGAAATAAAAAAAAATCAATAAAGATACAAGATTAAAAGAGAGGGATTTAAAATTATGCTAATTTCAGCCATCAGTAATAATTTTAGTACATGATTTAGCGACTGAATTTTCAATTTTATTTATTTATTTTATTACAGCTGGAAAAGGATAACTAATAAAAACGGATATTAAAAATAGCTAAAACATTATCGCAGATTTTAGCGAAAATTCAATTTTTAATTAAACTTTTATTTATGTATTTCTTTATTTGAAGTTTTCATTTGTATAAAAGCAAGAATTTCAAAATTACATTTTTTTTCCTATTTTTCCAAAAAATACTTAATATATAAGATAAAAAAATTATTAATTTCAAACAAAAAAAAACCCTCCTTTTTAAGGTTGTTGTTTTAAAAAGTAAATAATAATTCAAAATAATCTAATCTGGAAATAAGAAATTCAATCAAAACAGAATGCTTATTTGTATTTAAATGGGTTTTCAACAGCTATTCTTTCTTTTATCAAGTTTGTACATCTCATTTTTTATTATTATTGTTGTTGTTTTGTAAATTTACTTTTAACATTTTTATAACTTTCATTCAAATAATTTATTTGAAACAAATTCTGGAACATAAAATGTCGTTAATTTTTTGATCTAATCAACTTCAATAATTTCATGTTTATTTATTTGTATTTTTCAGTTCCATCTTTGCAACCACTGTGTCCTTCTAACCCCAAATGCCAAACTTCATGTTCAATCATCAACATTAATGGCTGCAATCGTTGCCAATGCCCATCTTGTAAGTAGTTTTTGTTTGTAATGTCATATATGATTCATTTTCAATAGATCTTTTTATAAATTAGCTTTTAGAATTTCTAAAGTTTAAGAATTGCATTGCTCAGAATAAAAAAATAAATGAACTAATGAAAAAATTACAGCTTTCATTACTTTTGTTCAAATTTATTTAATAACATAATATAATTGTAAACTCATTAGGTTTTGTTTTTTTTTGTTTTTTTTACATTTTCTAAAAACTCTTTGAATTGAACTCAAATGCTTTCTTGTATTAATAGACTTAATTTCTTTTTAGATCATCCCTGTGTTTTTTTGAACAAAAAGCCTCCTTTGGGTTGTGTTCAATGTACTCCACAATATTTGCAAAATGGCTGCGTGTCTTCCTGTAATTGTACTCGAACTTTCAGTAAGTTTTAAGTTTATTTATTAATTCCTTTTAGAAATTAATGAAATAGTGAAGAAGAATTTAGTTACAATACTTTAGGTTCCACATAGTCAAGGAAAGTAATTCAAGTTAACCTTTGAATGGCAACTTAGGTCTACATTTTTTGGGAGTTTCAAAATACGTTCACAGATCTCTTATTTATTTCAAAGATTCTATGTGGGAATTTTTATCAAATATTGCCAATAATGTTTTTAAAGTAGAAATACAAAAGATCCATAAATTCATCCAGTACTTAGGCTGCTTTAATGATTTAACAAATAATTTTAAAGAAAAATAAATACGTTCTTCACAGAAAAGAATTACAGCGAATTCACAGAAGCTTGCAAGGTCTTTTGCTAAATGACAAAATCTTAATATTAGTCCAGCGCTATTTTATTAATTACAGCATTCTAAAATTTATTCTTTTTACAATTTCTGAAAGAAATCAACATAAAAACCTCTTCTTTTTTTTTTTTTTGAAATAAGATTCAATAAAAGTAAACTTAAGTTTAAGAATTTAAATATCAGCCTCGTTTTGTAAAATCACTAAACAATACAGATATTCAATTTTGAGTTGATTGTTCACAGATATTAATGTGATTAATGCCCTTATACTATTACTTTAACCTTTCCAGGTCTCTTATTTACAATGTTATGAAACAACAAATGAATAAAATTTTGTGCTTAAGCATAAATTTAACAATGATCCATAAGAATTAAAAAAAAAAAAAAAGGAAAGACATTAAGGAGAAATGACTCCGAGAACTTACACGGCAAGCTATAGCTTACAACGGGAATGACTTAGTTGCATTTTTAACATTTAAGCTAATAGCGGAAATCCAATGAAAACAATGCCAAATATCTCGAACATGGGGAGACATTGGCCCCTACAAATACCCTATTCCTATGTTGTTTGGGTCTCTGAACACGATGGTGAAGTCGATTTGTCGATCCGAATTGCCGTTCGAGAGTTGTTAGAAGGGTAACAACAATGCCAAATATCTCGAACTCGGGGAGGGGCGCGTTGGTACCTGAAAATACCCCTTTCCAATTGTGTTTGGACCTCTGACACGGACGGATCCATGATTTTTCAAAGGGGGGGAGGGGCTAACTTTTCTGAAGGGCTGATTATACATGTTTGTCTAAAACGCACGCTAGTCGCCAGCTTTTTATTAGCAATTGAAATCGTCATCATGGCAATATTAATGTCTATTAGGCAGCAGCCTTTGGATACCCCATTTTTTCCAATCTATATTCACAGCTAAAGGGAGGGGCTAGAGCCCCCACGTGCCCCCCGCCCCCTGGATCCACCTTTGACCTCTCAATATGATGGATAAGCCCGTTTGCTGATCCGATATTCCGTTCGGGAGTTGTTAGGAGAGGACAGAACAAACGCCATAATTACTGATTTTGGTCGCTATTACAATAGCTCTCAAATGGGTCACTAATAAAAACCGTACTGAAGGGAAATAAAAACCTGAACCCCAAAAAAGGGTGCGATCCAAAAGACGCTTCTTTAGAGGCGTAATAGATTAAATTGAAAACATCTTGAGATTAAAATTCCATAAAAGAAAATAAAAATAAATTCCTCTTCTCTTGTGATGACTTCAGCCTTTCTTCGGATACAATGAAATGTGTCATTCTCTCATTTCAAAAACAAGTAAATAAATAAATTACATCATTTGCGAATTAGGAGATGTGATGTCCTGTGTAAATTACTGTTCTCGGCATTGTCATTTTCAGTAATAAATGCAATGAAATTTCGTTCTGGAGATTTTGAAAGTTGGATCCCAGTTACAAAAGAATGTTTATTAAAAAAAAAAAAAAAAGAAACCTACATGTATTAACTTCCAAAAAACTAATTTGTCTTTTTCTTTTCTTTTTTTTTCTAGGCCAAAGCATTTCTACAATAAAAAACAACATCTTTAAACGACAAAAACGAAATAGCTTTGTTGGACCTCAATGGCAGCCGCCCAGTCGTTACAGTTGGATGCAAATGAAGGGAGCGGCCCAATGTTCCTCTTTCAACAGATGTAACACCAAGTTTGGCTGCAGATTAAAATGGCTGTGGTTTAAATGTCCCGAATGTATTTGTCCAAGATTTGAAGACAGACCAAACCTAGGATGAAGCCAAGGAAAAACTTTCAACTTATTAACTAAATTATTTCTAATATTAACTATTTATTGCACTCACTTTCTCTGCTGGTCAGAAGAAATTATAAAACAGTTTTATAAGTTTTAAGATAAAATGGATTTATATTTTTTAAAAAAATCGTAATAAATTTATTTATTTTAGATTCATGTCTGAGAAAATTTTTATTTTTTTTGAATTTCGAAAGTTAAGATTCTGGATTCCGATTTCAATCATATAATTTTTAAAATGCATTCCTTAGAATTCCAAAGAAATAAAGTTTAACCTGCAGTAAAATCCCTTTTACTAAGAAAAGGGATTCACCTGCACTAAGAAAACAAAACAACAATTCATGCTTGTCAACGAAGTGGAGTATGGTACGGCCGTTTCATCATTATTAGGAATCTTCATTAAGAAAGGACTTTTCTTGATTTACCACATTTAAGCAATTTTGTTAAGCAACACAAGTCAAGTATTTCCTTTTTTTTTTTTGTAATTTATTTGGTTGGGATCACCTAAGGGCTATTTCATTTAAACAAAAAATGAATTAAACTTTTTAAGCATAGTAATACAGTAAAACCTCGTTAAGTCGTCACTCCGCTTAAGTCGTCGTTTTCCTTTGGTCCTGACAAGGTCTCATAGACAATAATGTAAAATAACCCTCTTTTACTCGTCACCAAATTTAATTCTACTCCGGATAACTCGTCACCCTCAAAAACGGCGAAAAGCATCTTTATCCTCAATTTTGCCTGCTATCTTTTCAGCCCCGCCCCTTCACTCTAAGAAAGCCTAGCCTTTACGTGGAATTTTCACGTGGGAAATTACACACTTCTCGCTGCGACTCTTGTCAAAAGTAGACGTTTTTCTTGACCGCTACTGAGTGTGATTTTATTTCATAGCGAGTAAGCTCCGAAAATTTAAAAGCGATCGAAATTGTTTTTCTTCCTCCAAATGTAACTGCACTTCTTCAGCCTTTAGATCAAGGGATAATTCTTGACTTTAAACGAAAGTACAAAAAAATGCTTGTAAAGGACATGATAAAAGCCTTGGATAGGAACGAAAAGCTAGAAGTTTCGGTTTTAGATACGATTAACTATGTGCACAAAAGTTGGAGTTCCATTTCATTACAAAGTGTTTCGAATTGTTACCAGTAATCAGCACCTTCATCAATCAACACTGTTGGATTATTTTAATGCCAATAAAAGAAAATAAAATGTGATAAGTATAAAATGTGTTGTTTTTTTTTTTTTTTTTTTACCCCCCTATTTTTTTTAATGTTTTTTTTTTTTAAAATTTTTTTTTTCTCGCCGAATTCTACAGCAATTCATAAAAATATTGTATTTCAGTGTTTTTTTTTTTTTTTTTTCAAAAATGCCCACTCCGCTTAAGTAGTCAAAAATGTTCGGTTCCTTGAGTGACGACTTAACGAGGTTTTACTGTAATAACAATTCCATAATAGTTTTGTGAAAATATTAAAATAAAATAGTTCAGTGAAAAAAATATATAAAAAAGTTAATAACTTGTTAATAATTCTTGAAATGTTAAAAATATCGGTATTTTCATGATATAATAATTTATTGGCTATAAGTTTTTTTCTTTCAACTACATAGCAACACTCAGTTGCCTTAAGCTGGGCGAACACGTAGCAATTTCAGACAATATTGCTCCTTTTCATTGCTGACAACCGTTTGCAGCAATAAAAATGAACAATATTGTCCAAGATTGCCCATTTCAAGACAATTGAGATTGTCGGAAAAAAAGGAACAATTTCAGTTGTCGCAACATATTGCTGGAACAATAGCGAATCACAAGAACGGATGAAATCACGTGACAATGCTGACGTCGAAGGAGGCGGGACTTTGAACATCGGAAATTCAGTCACTCACGCCGGCCATTTTCTTTGAGAAACAAGGCTTAAAATCAGCAAAATGGGTCAGCCCAAAACAGATAATTCCAACAACAACATTTTGTCAATTGATACTGAAAGAATCGTAATTGATTTCTAAAGAGGGACGGCGTTTAATACTTTAGCAATTCTGTACGAAAACACGCTCTCTCTTCAGCTCTCCCTAGTGAGAAGCGCCGTAACCATCAATTCGTTTCGGAAAAACTACGTGTTCGCGCTTGATCTGAACTGACAACGGTTGTCAGCAATAAAAAGGGGCAATATTGTCCCACAATATTGCCGCTAATTGCCGCGTGTTCGCCCAGCTTTAAGGGTGATCCCATCATGAAGGCAGACACAGACGAAGAATTGTTGAGATAGATACATATTTCAGAACTTATACAGAATCATAAGGAAAGGTTATATACATAAGAGTTCAAATAAAATATTTACATTTGAAAATAATTCATATAAATTTATTTTTAGAAGAATTACATTTTGATATTAAACTTGTTGTAAGTTCATTTAGTTCAGTCCGAAGAAACAGAAGAGGAGAAGATATAAATTGAAATTCTCTTACTAATCTATGATAAACCATCAAATAAAGCATGAGCAAATAAGGGGAATATTTATCAATTTAAAATGTTCAAATGTAATTAAACTTAATATTAAATAAAGCATATTTCGCAAAATGCAACAATTAGTAATTAAATTCTAAATTTGCAATCTATAATAATAATAAAAGCAAACCAATTCTTGGATGGTAAGTTGTTTATATGTTTTGAAGCAAGAAAAATTTCGAGTTTTCGCCAAATAGAAGTTATATTTTATATTAAAATCATGATATAAAATGCATATTAATTCATATTTAAATAATAAATAAAAGAGTCCGTAAGGAGAGTAAAACAAAGTGATTACGACAAAAAATAATGATGAAGATATAATAAACTAATCCCTCTTAATCGAAATTATCAACAATAAACAGTTTTAATTAAAATATAGTAAGGATAACGTTAAATAAGTAAACCTTAAAAACCTTCCGATATAAGTTGTTAGTATTCTAAGTACGAATCATAGATCTTCTATGATTCAAATACTTAGTAAGTAATCCTATCCCATTAAAACAATTGGTAAATTTCAATATTAAACAGTAGAAAATTCTAGTCCCTATAAATGAACATTTAAAGATTCCGAAAAACAATTTAACCCTCCTCCCGCCCAACCAATGAAAATTTGAGAAATTAAATCGATGGGTAAAATTAACAAATACCTGTATATAAAAAAATAAAAAAAATTAAAGGCAAGACTAATTTCCATTCCTTTTTCAATGGCTATCTTTTTCAAATGCTAACGTAACAAAGAAAAACCAGACAATAAAAGCAAACCAACAAACAACTCCCCGTTGAAATTAACTACAGAATCAAACTTACGATGGAAGGAACTGAATTTGTTTTTTAAATAACTTACTTACATAACAACCGGAAGGATTTCTTGCTCTATAAATAACTTCTATTACGTAATTACAATCTTTACTCTAAAATGAGTAAAAATATCTTAAAGATATAAAAACAATTCAAAATAAAGGTCAGTAATGCTTACAGTAACACTTTCCTAAGATACTTATTTCAATATCATTGTTACTCAATTAATCATACTTTCAATCAAAGCATCAGCTTAAAGAAAATCGGAAAAAAAATTCTCACAAGAAAAGAAAAAGCACGTTTAGTAAAGTAACATTGCAAAACAACTGATCCCAAGGCATATCAAGCTCAAATTATGTCTAAAGATACATGAATGGCACGTATCTAGATTTATAATTGTATGTCAAAATACCCTCAGCTATGAAATTTATAAATATTTTTACTACCATTTAAAACTATTCTATTCTCTGTCCAATGATGTATCTCTAATTTCAAAAACTTAACGTCTGACATATTCCTTATTTCCCTGGATATAAAACCACTAATCACTTCTTAAAGACATCATCCGAAAGACTGCATTTTAGTTGATAAACCAAAACTGGTCGAAATCATGAGAACCATCCAATGTATTCCAAAGCTCAAAATACAATACTTGAAATACCAGTTTTAGCGGACAACATAACTGGTTTCAAACATTAATTATACAATGTTAACTTTAATATATTTCAGTGAATTAAGAAAAGAATCACCCTATCAACTTTCGATAAACAGTAGCAATTTTATTTTAAGTTATGACTTAATAAACTGTAGTCCCTAAAATAATTGAGAAAAAAATAATTTAGTTTTAGAATTGAAATTTTACTTATGATAATTAATATTCTGGCAATTAATCTAAGACAGACTTCCTATCAAAATAAAAATCATTCTAGTTTTAATAATAGCTATAAATAAGTTACAATAACTCTTGTGCTGCTTTTTTTTAATAGTCTTCTACAATATCTACATTAAAAAAAATATTACAATCTCTACTCAACTATTTTTTCTACTGTATTTACACTGGACAAATGATGTTCATCTTTACATTATTTTCAACTACTTTTTATCTAAAATAGTTAATGATTGAAACATAGAACAAGTTAAAAAAAAGACTTGGATTATTTGCAAAAAATCAGAGAAAACTTAAAAAAGAACGTTGGTAGTTAATTAAAATGTACATTTCTAACTTTTTATAACTTAAAGAAATTTAGTAATTTTCTATATATCAAATATATCGCATTATTTCACAAATAAGATATTGATTCATATTTAATAATTTAAAAAGGTCAAAATTAAAACAATCAATTTAAATAAATAGGAAAGATTACTGTTTTTCTGAACAACAGTGTTAAATGGATCTGATTATTTTAAATCCAATTGACTGAATTATTTCAATAAAAGTGAGAAAACACCATCCAAGAAACAAGCCTAAACTTCCTCCAATATCACTGACTAACTGATTGAAGCTGTAAGCAAACTGTTCTTTTACAATCTCTCGTATGTTATCTTCGAAAAAGAATACAATGGTGATTTGGGAACTTATGTATTTCTCCATTTCCATTTTCTTTACAAAAGTAAAATGAAGTTCTCGGCAGTTACGATGGCAGTGACATTTTGCTGGATCGAACGAATAATAGACATCTAAATTTTTTTGTGCTTGCAGTTCTAATTCACTGTAGTTGCACAGATGTAAATCCGTTTTGGACATGAAAGGTAATCTGTGAATTATAAAGAATCATATTTTATGAGAGGTTTTTTTTGTATACATGTCGTAAAAATACCTAAATTTCAAAAAATAGAAGGAAATTAAAGGTGAGGGTGCGTTGCTCTGCTTCCCCGCCCCCAGCGCTTTCTTTATGCGCTTCCACCTTTTAATGCATGAATGTCTTTTAAGAGGCGCAAATAATACACTCTTTGACAAAACTAAACGAAATAGTCCGATCACTATGAAACTTAACATGGAAATATTCGTTCTTCAATTTGCAAATGATTACGAACTAAATAGCGGTCAGCCACAGCGCATGGAAACCGCTTATCAAGGAAGATACATCAAGAGCAAAGCTCAGCGGCAGGGACAGTTGTGGCAGCGGATTGCGGTTGTATTAATCTCCATGGGCTGTGAGAATGTCTCGACGAAGGATTCGTGCACATTCCGAGCAGTTGAGCCAGTTTGAACAAGGACGTATCATTGGGCTGAAAAAGGGCGGTTCATCAAATCACCCTGTCTCCCGGCAGTTTGGACGGAGGACGCGGCAATCGGATGTGTTGGCACCAGTGGATCAAAGAGGGCACAACCGACGGCATGCTAATAGTGAACGCCGACGGAAACAACAGAAAACGAGGATCAAGCGTTTGTGAGAACAGCACGAACAGAACCGAATTCATTGCCCTGACCATCGGTGGCCATGTTGCGATGTCTACAGTACGGAAATGACCAGATATCGGACTGTTGCCAGACGACTCGCAGTATGGAACTACATTCAAGATGCCTAATCCGCAGCCTACCACTGACCACCGAGCATCGCCAGCATTGCAGTGGTGCTGACTCGATCATTGTGGATAGTGTCCAGTGGGAGACGTATTGTCTTCAGCGATGAGTCACGGTTTGCACGGGAACCGATGATCAGTTCGTACGTGTCTGGAGACGGCCCGGTCATGAACGGATCCTGGCTTTACAGTGGAATGGCACATGGATTGCACAATGAGAAGAACTGTCTGGGGAACCATATCCTGCGATAGGCGGACACCCTTGATAGTCCTCCGTATCATTCTCATGGCTGAATGGTACGTCGACGACAGTCTACTACCTGTAATGTTTTCGTTCCTGTCGCAGCACACCCGGACCAGTTTTCAACAGGATAATGCCCGACCATAAACGGCAGTGTTCTCCTAGGACTGCCTCCGTAATGTCGACACCCTTCCAAGGCCAGCCCGATCAACAATCGAACAGGTTTGGGCCATGATGGGACGCCGCCTACGACCATCCCAGAGTACCTGGCCCGCCATGGGACACCATCTGGCATACTAGACGTCGGAATATTGTCTATGAACTGTATTCGTCTATGTCACCGGATAACCGTTTGTATACGAGTCAGAGGTGGCTCACAAGGCACTGATTTGTTCCATATCTGTAGCTGTTTTAACCGAATAAATGGTCCAACTGCTCTTGAATTGTAATGAATTAGTTTTCCAGTTTTAAATTTCATTCTAAGCCATCCCGTTGATGGGGTGAAAAAATCTCTTCCGGAAGAATTATAAAATAAGTTATAACAGAAACAGTAGCCGCGATAAACCTTCGCTAAACGATACCAGGCGATGGACAGTGTTATAATAGATGAGTATGTATCGCGCTATATGTTAAAACTTCACTTTCTCGCCTCACTATTCTTGTGCTATTGACAATTCTGTGTCCGAACTCCGGTGCTTTTGGTGGTATTTCTCGTAGTAGGATTGTTCACGGCAATAAATCTGTCCATGATCAATATTCTCCTGGAGCTTCAACCCAATCAAAAAAATGGCCAGGTTCACCTCTAGTGCGTAGAATTACAAATATTGCCATCCTTTAAATCATCGAACTGGCCAATATAAGTACAAGACAATAAAATATAGAACAAAAATATTCAAAACGCATGAATTTGAAAAGACATTGCAGAAAAAAAGATTATAAAAGTATCAGGTAGTTCACGGAGTGGCTAAAAAGTGAAAAGGAAAAAGAAAAAAAAAACTCAGATGAAATGGATAAAAAAAAATTCTAAATTTTGAAATAAGATATTTAAAAACAAAGAATAAAAAACAAACTTTTTTTTTTTTTTAAAATAAAAAAACTATGAACTATTAATTACCATTAATTGTAATTATATTTTAAAAACCAAACATACATAAAATAGCGGAACCTGTTTCAGGCCTTTTTTCCTCATGAAAAGTTCCTCAGTCTGAACTTTTTTTAATAGAACTACCGATAATGATTTCAGTTAAAAAGCTGTTAAAATTGATCAAAGTTTAAAATGTTAGCACACAAAGGTTGTAAAAACGAAATCAGATCTGAAACTGCATTGAAAGGACTTGCAAGCAATTAACCGTAAACTATCAATATTTTTTTCCCTCATTAAGATACTGAAATTTAATTTTCTTCAAACATCAAGCTAAGAGATTAATTAAATGTACAAATAACAGAAATTCAGATGAGGGATTTTTTTTTTCTACTCCTGGTGTAGTTCACGATCACCCTCTGTCAAATTCGGTGCCGGGAAAACCATCGACAGTCTTTGAAAAGGTGATGCAATCTCGTCATGAAAAGATCATTGAAAATTGTTTTTTTTTAACAACTTCTTATACGAAAGTATAAAGAGGGAGAAAAACTATTGTGTTCATTCCCTCCCTCTGTTAACCATCTCTACAGCCAAAACTACGAGTCAGGCAGACATAAACAATAAAGCTTAGGACTGAAGTGATAGGGAAAAGTACGTGTTCCTATCTGAGATCACTTTCTATCCCAGAAGTTGAAAATGAAACATGTATGAGTAGCTTTGGATTTTTATACACTTTTAAAACCAGTTTGCTGCAATATTAATAATTCTTAAGTTACTAAACTGGCAAGAAATTTATAGTATTGACACCTGAATTCTGGACACACGAATATCCGAGTAAAATGAAAACTTTTCTCATTGCCTGAAAAGTTAATTTTGTAGGAATTGTGTACATTTCGAAACAGCCTTAATGCTATTTGCTAAATCTGAAAAATTACTTTCAGCAGCACATTCCAACTTCCTCTATAAAACATTTGCGAGTTACTTACTTCTCTGATATTCTAATAATCAAATTGCGTCTTCATAGTAGCTTTTGATCCACTGTTGAATATTTTGTACGTTTGGAAAGACACAATGCTCATTGAATAAATCAAAATCAACAAAAACATTTACTTTCAATTGATTTGACAAAAGCTTAAATTACTGCTGGAAGTATTAAATTTTGAAATATCTTACAACTTTGGGATTCGAGGACATACAGCCATAGCCATAGCCATTCAAAACTCACTTTTTGCAAAAGAAGTTGTTCTAAGCTTACTTTCGATCAATCTTTCCAAGATCTTATCCACAAGAACGAGAATTGCTTCTTTTATGGGTTTCTCAATCAAAAGATATGAAATCACGTCTCGTTTGCCTCTGTTCAATTCCTTTCACATCAGTCATTTACAATTTAAAAGTAATTTTTTGGGTAGTATAGTTAACTTTCAATAAATGATGATTTGAAAAGAAAATCAAAACTGACTTTTTTTTGTCAATGAGTTGTTGACTCGGCCAAACTTATCCTTTACGAGTTGACTTGTTTCCTTTCGTATTCGTAAGAGGAGATAAATGTTACACAGTTTTATTAGTTTGCTTCTCGATAAAGACCATTTGCTTGAAACTATTAGAGATTTGAGGGTAGAAGCCTTTATTGATTCTTTGCAAAGGTTTCACGTTTATCGTGGAATTGATACTGAACTCTACAGTGACAGCAAAGGAAACGTTTAGTAAAGAATGGACAGTTACCGATTCAATCGTAAATGACTGACTACGGCGCTATATCCTCGCAGCAGTTCTTGAGTCCTCTTGAAAATTATCATCGACTACTTTTGCCACTATTAATGCTGCCCATTATGCAGGACAGAAAACATTCTTGCTGATGAAAACTATCGTTTCGTTGACGAGTAATTTCGTCAACAGAATTGAAATTCTTTTGTTTTTAAAGCGATCAACGTTAAGAATAATCTCCCTGGATTGGCTGTTGATGGCTTTTCCTTGACGAAGTTTCGAATGTGAAGCATCAGCTGCCTTTTTTTTTTCTGTCTGTCAGGCCGAGCAAACTGCCAGGACAGTATAATCAACGCGTTGCATTCTGGGAGAACTTTGGCGAAGATTTCAGGTGATATTTCTTTCATCCATCCCATTTTAATGATCTATGGGAAGCAGATATAAAATTGAACAAGCTTTCGAACAAAAGCAGATTCTAATCAAGTGATTATTAGTTGAAGGTGCTCTTTCAAAATTGAACTAGAGAATGAAGAAACTGATAATGTTATTCAACTAAATACTTTCCTAATTAAATGCAACTTTCTTGCAAACTTCTTTCTAAGTTTGTTTTGAAATCTGTTTTTCAAGGTCTGTGATAATTTACAATCACGCAAATATAGATTTTTATTTTCATTTCAGTTTTAGTTGTTTCCCCAGCCTTGTTTTAATGACTTTCTGAATCAGTGGCTTGACGTGTTGGTTGTCAACTTCTTCATGCAAATCACATTTCCCTAAGCAGCCATTTTGGAAACCTATGTTTTTGCCAGATGAGAACAATTGTTAAGGAAATTAAAGTGATTATTTAATATCACATAATTTCCATGAAAAGTAAAATAGGAGTAAGCTTAACTAAATATTTTAGAATTTGTGATATTCTCGTAATCAACATGAGTAGAGATTTCAGTAGAGATTAAAAATTTTCAGTTCAAAAATTAAATTAAAGATTTAAACATTTATTATTTTATATTTTCCTCATTATGTATCTGAAAAAAAGCAAATTAATTAACATTAAATCTCTATTAAATTGTTTTTGTGATTTGCGGTAACTCAACGCAAAATAAATGTAACGCAGTCATTTTTTAGCAAAAAATTCTCTATTTCTTTTTCTTCTTTCTTTTTTTTTTTTTTTTAAATAAAGCATCTGCAAATTTCTTTAAATGATGTTCGTTTTACATATCAGAATTTTATTTTTACCTGCAAATTGC
>JAFIDM010002131.1:3332861-3448905 GCA_023159025.1 Thereuonema tuberculata
AATGTAATTCGAAGCCGTACATTCACAGAAACAGTTTTCTGAAATTTGTATTGGGATTTTAAGTTTCAGATTTCTGTCCGGCTTTACTATATGTTTAGTAATATAAGTTAATTTTATTCTTATATTCTTTACGCTCTAAATTTCTAAATTGCAAATGATTAATTGAAATCTTTGCATCGCTAAACTCGAAATTATGCATCATTCGAGTTTGGCCATTCATTATATATACAGAGAGAAAAAGCAGGTAATAGAATTGGATGAAACTTTCAATCAATAGTCAAAGACAACTATTTTGAATGATTTACTATTTCTATCATAAACAAATACGCGTGTCAAAGTGGCAATCTAACGGCGATCAACGTATTAATAAAGAAAATGAAGCAATCAAAAGCTATAGTTAAGAAATTATTTTAACAATATTGTCCTTTTTTCTTTTTATGTAATTTGAAGGATTCAAAATTGTTTTCATATTAGGCTTAGGCAATTGTACAGGAGCTGGAAAAATAAACCCAATATACTTTTCTTTGTATTTCCTTTAAATTTATTTTGGCACATTTTTATATTTTAGTCTTTTTGAACAGAGGTTGATGTGACATTTCTGTAGAGTATTTGAATATTTGAATATTTGTTGAGTATTTGAATATTTTCTCCCACAAAATCATTTAAGATAATACAATATCGTATCTGACGACAGAGACAGTGCTTCTTCTATTAACGGCATTTTTACATAATTCTCAAAAATGAATTTCTTCAATAGGACGATAAGCCAATTTTAGACACTTATCCCTAAATAATGTGTCTGTATTTTTACTAATGTCTCTTACATAAGGAACACTAATGTAATGCTTGGGATTTTCTTGTTTAATGTTGCCATGCTATATTCTACTCAACGTTCAATTTCTTATGAAATATAAGTAATATTCACGTAAAGATGAGTGAACTTTTTTTTAACTTTTTTTTCATTTTTAACTTGTAAATATTGCTTGTTTAAAATGAGTGAGAATAATTTTTAAATGTTTAAATTATACTTACATTAAGTTGTTCATTGTTGTTCTACAAAACAAAAAAAAAACAAAAAAAAAAGAAATCTTAATAAATACTTACTTCTTTGTAACTCACTATTACATCAGTTCTTGAGTCCTGTTCTAAAGGACCTCGACCATTGAGAATCGCTTCATGGATAGGAAATGAGGTTTCAGCATGGAGAAAATACTAGCAACGAAGAAAAGCAAACAATTATATATAGAAAAAGAAAACTGAACAAAAAACCTAAAAATAGAAGATATTATGAACAAATAATGTTAACTTTAATCCCGAAGAATCTTAGTTATGAAATTGACATGGAAATATACAGATGAAATTTAAAAATTAAAAAGTGAAAATATTTAAAAGACTGTAATCAGTTTCAACTCCGTGCGGAAATCTTCCTCAGACAGTCGTCGTCGTGGTTGAAGCCCTGGATTCAATCGCTGTATTGAACCAATGAGGAATCGGCGAGATAGTAATGAATTTTAAATTTCATCTGTGTTTCCACGTCAATTTCATTTAAGCAATATAATATACATTAAAGTTTCTTATAAGAATCTTAGTTATCTTCGTTTAAAAGCAAAGTAATGAGTAAAATTGTAATTATCAAATAATTTGAATGAAATGATATTTGGGAAAACAATATTCATTTAAAAAAAAGAATAAAATTATGCTGGTAAGTTAATTGTTAGGATTTTTTTTTTTTCAAGAGAAAGCTTTTTTTTTTCTGTTTCACTATTAATGAGCTCTTGATGAATTGAATTTATCTTTCAAATCTTGAAGCATTTAAGCAATATGACAAAATTGTAATATTTTAAGGATTCCCTTTATTCGATGTCTGTACTTTGTTATAACCGAACCAAAGGTTATTCTGTTACATTACTCAGTTGTAAAAACTTTTTAAAAACGTCCATATTTTGTATGGGTCTGATAAGGTGAGAATGATATTGAATATTGTTCAATACTTTATTATTCAACACTTGGTCATTATTTGATATCGTCGACGAATATATGCCTCAGTCAATTTTTCGATATCATTACTACTTTGCTTTTATAATTGTTATAAGTGAGGGACAAGAATTCATAATATCCTATCTTTAATTACTTTTCTTATTTATAATAATAATTTATAACAAGAAATTTATAATATCATTTCTTTAATTACTTTTTCTGTCTGGTTTTGCTATTAGATGATTGCATGTAATGTTGTTGCTTTCATCAAATTATGTTCTTATATAACTTTGTATTTTCTAACAAATATCAAATATCAAATTTAAATGAGAATATTTTGATTTTTTATTTGTAAGATTTTGTAAAAAGGATTGTAAAAATATGTAGGGTAATTAAAAATACTAAAACATCAAAGTTTTTACTCACTAATAAAAAGCGTCTATTTTTTATGAAATTTAAAGTTTCATGGCGTTCAGGATTAACCTCACTGATGTTGACAAACTGCTCGACGAAACTGGTGGAAAAGTGAATATTTACCCTTAATTCTGTTTTTGCGGCACCCAGGAATTCGATGGTTTTTTCTAGGAAAAGATGGAAAAGTAACTCTTCACTTTGTTATTATAATTATTTATAATTTTAAGCACCTTTAAAGAAAAAAAAAATCCTGACGGAAAACAAAAACTTTCAAATACTTGCAGTCATCTATTTAGATCTATCATGTATCTATTATTTATTAATAAATTAAATTTTCTTTCTATTAATAAAGGTTTAACTCCTGACTTTAGTGCCCCTCTTGAGCGCGATAGTCAAGAAATACTAAATAGATTTACAATATTTAACTGATGTTTAGCTGTTAAACGAAATTGTCAAAGTATTTTGAGAGTAAATAATTCTGAAATAAAAATGTAAAAGTTAGTTATAAACTAAATGGCAGAGATTCAAGGCATTGACGTCATTCAACATCATTCTCAGCAGTTTGGTTACAGCTGTGCTGCTTTCAAAACCAATCTTCCTTGAAGCGCAATAGCCACATTAATACTATATGCGCATTAAAAAGTGAGATCAACGTTCGTAAGTGACATCTCAAGACAGACAGTTTCACGCTACTATCATCAGTTGAGAGTAGTCACTATAAACAAAGCAGGTCTCATAACAGAGGTATATTGAGGTAAAGGGAGAAAAGAAATGGAACCTCCACAAATCTAAACTAAAAGCATAAAAACACATTAAAAAGAAAGAAAAAGAAAATTTGTTTGCAGGGCTCTGCCAGCCTCAACAATTTCTTATGGGTATGTAAAGAAATATTAGTGTGAAACAGGCTGTCGTGAGATGTCACTTATTATTGGTCTCACTTTTTAAGTGTTTAACATTTTTAGGCGTTTTTTCCCTTATTTACATGCGCATAAGAAATTCATTGAGGCTGGCAGATCCCAGCACATGAATTTTCTTTTACGTAAAGACGTTTAATGTGTTTTTATGTTCTTAGTTTAGATTTGTGGAGGTTCCATTTCTTTTCCCATTAATACTGTATGCGTTTAGATAGCATTTTGACCTACCCCTTCCCTGCTATCAGGTGACTACAGAAAGAGAAGACTTGTTTATCCAGTTGTAAGTAGCTGCACAATCTGGTATTCCATCCACGGTCTTATTGCATTCACCGGTGTTTGTACTGAATAAAACTGGAGTATAAGCTTTATCCATATGCTTGTTGCTTCCTACATCACCAGGCATATTTCCAGAACTAGATTAAATGTCATTTCTGAAAGCATGATCCCACGTTTTCTTCTCCGAATTAGTCGCTTAGTGGTCTAATGCATCGGTTCTCAACCGGTGGTACGCGTACCCCTTGGGGCTACGCAAAAATCTGTAAGGGGTACGCGGTTAACTACCAAAAAGTATTCCCAAAAATTATTTTCTGAGACCTTTTTGATTTTATGTCTCATTAAAAAGTTTGTAATAAAATGTCCATTAAAATAAAATTTCTTGTTTTAATTTAAATTACATATTCGTAATTAAACTTGAACAGTCTAAAGTTAAACTTTAACTAATATAACACATTTTAATAAAACTAAAATGTTTTTGTTGGGGGTACGCATAGTTAATGATACACAAAAAAAGGGTACGTGAGTTGAAAAAGGTTGAGAAACCCTGGTCTAATTGAAAATTTGGTCGTAACAGGATTTGGCGTTACTAAGGTTATTTTAAATATCCATGGGCTCAATAATGGTTGAACAGCAGAAATTGTGATCTATAGAGCCATTACTTAAGTGTTACATTTGTTCAGGTATGGAAACCTGAATATACATCGACGAGACTGCCCCATCTACTACAATTTTCATTTCTTTTAACATTATCCAGCAGAATAAAGAGATCATTTGCAATGCTAATTGTATAAGGTGCAAGGAGATTGTAAGAAAACTATAAGCAGCATCTGCCTGCATGTTCGGCTACAGGGTTAAACATGCCAGTTATGATTATCTTATGTAAAACAAATTGAAGTTATTTTTTTTAAACTGAAATTTTAATCATTTTTGTTTATTTCATACATCTACGTAATCCCATACAATTATCCCGTACATTGCCATTAATACTATCGAGTATCATTTTAGCACAGTTGCGACTTTTTTTAAGTCCAATTGATGCAGTTTAACATTGCTATGAAATATATTAAAAGAATTCAACTTGAAAATGAAGGAGATCACATTCATATAGTTTGACACGTAACCGTGCGGCTTTCTTAAAAAGCTGGAGGCAGAAAACTGGTTAAAACAAGTTGTCGCTTATTTTACTAGTTGTCGCTTTCTATCTATCTATCTATCTATCTATCTATCTATCTATCTATCTATATTGCTAATTAACACTGTTAGCTTTACTTTAGTCAAACATTTCAACTCACCGTAAGAGATCGTTGAGCAAATTCCATAAAATGTTAAGACTTTTGTTATGTTCACTCGAAGTTCACAGTTTTTCGGGCACTTAAAGAATAAGATTATAGTAAGATGTAAGTGATTTTTAAAATTTAGTTTTTACGTATGGTAGTCTTCTTTTTTAATATAACAAAGACTTTACTTTTATAACAGTTGTAAGGATTAAGATGTAGAAAAGGTTATATTTCAAGATTCTAATTCTTCTAATTTAATCAACCGTGAATCGTCTTGTTCATTAATTACATCTGATCAGAGGTACTGAAATGTGATTGAAGCACTTCTGAGCCAAATGTCTCATTTTATTAATATTTATTAATATTTAATGAAATAGAAGATTGTTAACTAGATTCATTTTCTTTATTTTATGAGGGTTTTTTATATGGAAACATTAATTAAAATATGATCATTAAGAAGCACTAAAGATCATAATTTATTTTTAATAAAGATAAAATTTTCTAATTGTTTTGGAAAAAAACAAACAAATAGGCAAATTTGTCACATAAAAAACTAAAACGTAACCTTCAACGAAATTTACTAGCAAAATGAAAAACTTAAAATTGATATGAATTTAACTTTACGTTAGAAGAGAACTAACTATTAAGAAAAGAATGTTACCTGTTTGTAAACCTTGATTCCATCTTTACCAATATAATTGAACTGGAAAATCTCGTGTAGAGAAGCTTTCATGGGGATATTATAGCCCTGAATCAATGGCAGAAACAGAAGGGCAGCTCCTGAACAAACAGTGATTTTTGGTAATCTGATAGTAGATTCTTGAATAACTTCGACTTCTGTTGTCAGTGTATATTTGTAGAAATAAGTAATTCTTTCTGCTATTTGAAATATTGAAAGTGTTATACAAATGCCAAGAGCAAAAACCCAGAAGATGCGGAGAGCAATAGGAGAATTCTTATTAAATACTGCATTGAATCTAGTGAGATTGTTTTCCTCATTTGATGACTTAGAAGCAACGAATGGTCTACGTGCTATAGGTCGGTGAATAAAGGCAATTCTGTTTTGTCTGAAATTTCTTCTAATAATTACAGAAGTTAAAGGATGTGTAGAAGCTTGATTACTAAATAATGGCATTTCTGTCCGTTCTGTAGCACTCTGTCAAGAAACAACATTAAACAATTTTAGCTTTCGCTTTCTTGCTAATAACTTTTAATATATATAATTTAAAAAAATATTACATTCGATATTCTAATAATAGTGTTGCCATTTTTGTATCATGTTTATAATGTTAATATATTTTGATAATCTTAATATTTGATCAACAATTAAGAAACTTAAAATCGGTAAAATTTCGTTACGATTCAGTTGTCTTTGTTTTAGGTCATTTTAAATTTAATCCGAATTTTGTTGCAAATGTGAAGCCTAACGGGAAGAAAAAAGCTGTAAAACGAATGTATCTTCTAAAGAAATGGGAAAAAAAAAGCAATCATAGGGTTTATGATTGATTTTTTTTCCCCCATTAATGGATGAAATAAGATTATGTATCTGTTTTTGAGACAATCCACAACATTGATGATAACCTTGTGGATTATTAGCTTGGTCTTATTTTGATATTACTAACAATGGAACATCAGTAGTCATTATTAACGATTACAAAGGAATAACGTAGGAAATACTAATGCTGAAGAAAAGCAATGCGATAATAGAATGCAAGCTGAAGCAGAGAAATTTAATATATACGGGAAAAAAAGGTATGGTTTAAAAAATATATTTACCTCTTTTGATTTATTTTTCTACTTAATTTTGCATTAAGGTGTCTTAAATCAGAGTGGAAAGGTCAATGCTGAAAAAGCATCATTTTCAGTTATTTTTTTATTTTCTATCAAATTTATATCTTAATGTTTTGTTTGTTTTTCTTCTCCATCAGTAAGTCAATGCGTAAACAAATACAAGTTTTGTAGATCTAAAAAACGCCAACTATTTCGACACTTAACAATTTAAAACAGAAAGTAGTAATAAAAACCCTGATATAAAACTGTGACGCACGTTTCGTTAACCTCTGCAGAACGGTTACATTGTCAAACATTTAAACCCCCCCCCACCTCTACCTTCGTTAACTCTTCTCTTGTTGAGATTCGTCAGTCAAAAAAAAAAAAATTCTATTCATGTTTAGTATTTATATACTACAATAGTTAATAAACAAAGCAAATACATAAATATTGCTGCGAATTTTCGGGATCAAAAACCTCTGTATCGTAGAATAACAGAAAAAAACAAACAGAATATCAATAGAAAGTATGTTAAGGAAAAAAAACCCATCCAACATTGAAATTAACATTCTGAATAATACAACAGAACAAAACGAAACAATAATATTAAACTATAATAAACAATAATAATAATATACAGAATCATATCGAAAAATACTTAAAAAGAAAATTCGATTAAAAATGAAAATTGATAGCTGTCCTATTAAGATTATCAGTAACTTGGAAAGCTAAACAAACTTGTACTTATTAACTCAATATATATATATATAATATATCTCCATATATGGAATCCAAACCTACTGCTGTATTAGTCATGGAGAAACTGTCTAAAAACACTTCTGACCATAGTTTTCACATAAAAGTCAGTCTTTTGGTTTCACTTCCTATAAAAATGCTCATTGGGAGTGGCTAAAGTTAAGCTGATTAAAGTCATAATTAGCAAATGACTTACTTACATTTTCCCAAAGGCCAGAATCTTCTTCTTTAAGACATGAAAATTATAAGCTACATCTTTCGCAGAAAGGATTTAGGGCTCCTTTTTTCTCAGTGTATATAAGCCCTAGTTTTTTTCCTAACTGTTCTTTTTACAGCCGCCACAATAATTATTGCAGTTCCAACAGGAATTAAATTTTCAGTTGATTGGCCACTCTTCATGTGCAAAATGCACATAAATCCAAGATGCAGAGATGGGAAAAAAGAATAAAAACTTGGGAAATTCACCTAGTACGACATTTATGGTGAAAATATAAAACATTAATTATGCCAAGCAACTCATCTACGTTATGTGACATGGAATAAAAAGAAAAATGCAGTCATTTTACACGTCAAAATACAGACATGTATTTTACGTTTAATGAAATATATGTACAAAGTAGTAATTTAGGGCCATTGCAGAAGAAACAATTTTTGATAGTAAACGATAATTGGAACATTTATTTAAATAAAAAATCAATGAAACATTTTTGTATTCTAGAAATAGAACAAAACATATATATGTTGATATATTATTAATTTCTTTACAATTACTTCCTAATTACTGTCTCGAATAAATCATTTTAATATACACCACAATTGATTTTCGTAATTGTTCTCAGCTTATAAAAAAATCTATCTATCTATCTATCTATCTTCACACATACACATATATATACATGTATATTAGAGAGCTGATAAGACATATAATTACCTATATATCTTACATAGATGTAATAATCAAAATAATAAATTTAACGTGCTGTAAGTAAGTAGAAAATGAAAATAAAGCAGCAGCACTTGAATAGAATTGCCTTTTCTGATTCAATTATGGGGAGGATTTGGGAACGGCCGTTTCACCCTGCAACGGGATTGTCAGCCCAAACCCGCCTGCCTCGATAAAAGAACTAGAAAGGCGCAATCCTATGTGAAGGTCACCGACCAATCTGGCAGTGACCCTCCAAAGAAAAAAGGCAATAAAAGAAATTGATGTGTCGAGCACATCATCATAAACCTTTGCCTACGACTCGTAGGGCAAAAAGGCATTAAATTAAAGAACCAGAAACTTTCAACAGCTTAAAATAATCAAAATAATAAATTTAACGTGCTGTAAATAAGTAGAAAATGAAAATAAAGCAGCAGCATTTGAATAGAATTGCCTTTTCGGGTTTGGACTGACGATCCCGTTGCAGGGTGAAACGGCCGTTCCCCAAATCCTCCCCATAATTGAATCAGAAAAGGCAATTCTATTCAAGTGCTGCTGCTTTATTTTCATTTTCTATAGATGTAATAATGTTGAAAAATTATTCAATGTTCAACTGCTGTGTGCAATACAATTGAAAAAATTTAGAGCAGCGATGGAAGATATATTTTTAATTTCAATTGAGATTTTTAATGATTACTTTCATTTAACAGTAAATTTAAATTAACATTTTTAATGAGTAATTTAATCTTTTTAAATTACAAAATCAATCCGAGATTTTTAACAGTTAAACAATAAAGAGAAAAAAAACAAGATCATTAATTTTACCGTAATTTTGTTAAGAATTTTCGTTGATTTTTTTTTTATTTTTATTTTTTTTCTTTACAGGACTCCTTTTAAAAAAAAATTAAAAATAATTTTATGTGTAACTAAGAAGTTTTGTGGTAAGAAAGGTATTATTATTGTAATTCTTTAATCTTAATTTACTTTTTAAAAAATAAAAAGCTACAGAAACTGAGAATTTCACTTTCACTTCATTCTGTATATTTTTTTGAAAACAGTCAACTGACGTGTCGCACTGATTCAGACACATTACAGCTGGCGAGTAAAGACACTATATTATATGTCAAATTCGAAATCTTGACCTATCAACAAGATCTATCTAGGAAAGCAACTGTAATAGATATTTTACTTTCCAAATTCTTCTATCAACTTCTTCCTTTTCATCTTACTATATTAGACAAAAAACACAATATCTCCATCAAATAGTTTATTTAAAAATTGTGCGAATTTTCGGGACGATAATATTGACGCCATCCCTTCTTCAAGCGAAATGAAAATAAAATAATTCTTCGGAATAACCAAAAATACAAAATAGTAATAAACATGAAAACACGTTGAAACAATTCATAATTGTTTTTACAATATTAAATAGCAAATAATAAAAAAAAAATTATTATGTAAAAAAGTAAATAAAAGGGATGGGTAATATGAAATGGGAATAGTATATAGGGTGGATTGTAGAACGTGTGGGGAATTTTATGTAGGGGAGACTAAAAGAACTATGTCAGAGCGCATGTCTGAGCACGGGTAATGCCTTCAACAATGCCAATAGGGACGTCTCAGATATAGCAGAACATTGTATCAGAAAGGGACACGTTATGAAGGATTAGGTCAAAATCTTATATAAGGAAACAGATTTAAGTCTTAGAAAAATATTGGAAAGTTGCATAATAAAATGTACGAGAGGATGTAATTTTAATAGATATGAAGGTGCTAAAGTGGACCCTTCTACGATAATGTTAGTTAAGGATTTAATTAAAAAAGATGTTAAAAAAGTTATAAATATTGACGAATTTCATTATTGAAATGTTTTTTTGATTATTGGATTGTTGGTTAAATTAATTGATTCAAAATATGTGAGTTATCTTATTGTAAACAAGAATTGATTTATCTAATGTGTTATTATGTTGTTAGTTTATTTGGATTTATTGTTAAATATTTGTTTTTCAAAAATTGTGAAGTAATGAAAGAGCATATTTGCTATTTCATATTGTAAAAACAATTGTGAATTGTTTCAAAGTGTTTTAATGTTTATTACTATTTTGTATTTTTGGTTATTCCGAAGAATTATTTTATTGTTCATTTCGCTTGAAGAAGGGATGGCGTCAATATTATCATCCCGAAAATTCGCAGTTTTTTAAATAAACTATTTGATGGAGATATTGTGTTTTTTGTTTAGATATTTTACTTTTCTTAGAATAACGTAACAGAATATTCATCTTTCTTCAGGAGATACCATTTGAGTAACTGAAATTTAATTTAAAATTTATTAAAAGATTTCTATAAAAAATCAAAATAAGAAGCAATGTTAAACCAAATATTGGTAAAATTTAATGATCTAATTTTTTTTAAACTTTTTTCCTTTATTTCTTTGACTGTTAAAGAAATATATTTTCTTTTTGATTTAATAATTTAAAAAGATTAAGATATAGTTTAAAATTACAAATTTATCTTATTAAAAAGACGAAAATCATCTTCAAAATCTTTTAACTGAAATTAGCAATCATCGATCACTTTTATAAATTATTCCATCGTATTATATGAAGCATTTTTTGCAAAATTTACGGAGGGTTGTTTACAATCTATTGGTATCGATTTGGATTCGGGTCTATTTCCCAGAAATTCCCTTTCTCCAGCAACGATCATGCTCTATTTGATGGCCATGAGATACTGCTATCGCTCTGCAGCGCAGTTTCCATTGTAGGAGACTACTGCGAAGAACGAGAAGACTTATACGTTGCCACTCCTGCTGACAACATTTCCAGAGTCCATCCAATGAACGAGGACGTCGTCTTCCCAAGGCTCGTTTTAATAGTCCAAATGCGCAAAAATCCATGGGCGATGCGTCTGGAGACTTCACTGGTATCTCGGTAAACGGTATAGCCTGGATTCCGGTTTGCTGTTCCATTCGTGTCAGAAAATTCTGGGTCGATTTGGACGTATGGCTGGACGCCTTGTCTTGGTGGAGACGGACCTTGGAAACGTCGTTTCCGTAAAGAGCAGGTAGTTCCTGTGTATAAATTGGTATCTACGTGATCCTGATAGTACGCAGAATTCACCTTTACATTTTGAGCCACCCTCCGTATCTGTAGTTTGCCTTGATAGGAGTAACCCGCAACGATCATGAATCCCTTCGAAAAAGTTTCACGACATTCTCTGTACCAATTTGGAAACGATTTGGCTCCCACTGGGCGATAGAAAATCGCCCTTGGTTTATTGCAGTCGTCTAATGCGGCCACATACTTCCATTTATCCCCAGCGAGATGTCGTTCATACAGTTTTCTGCAATTTGTCTTACGTTCTGAAATGTGCTTTAGTAAGAGCTTGTGAACCTTGCTTTTATGTCTCTTTTGAAGTCCCAAATCTTTATGGATAATCTTGTTTACGGTACGAAGAGATGTTCCTACCTCCGCACCAATGGTCCTTTGGGTCGCTGGATTGTTCCCCGTCACCATTTTCTTGACTTTCTGAATGACACTCTTTGTGAGACTTATAGGTGTACTTGAATTTGCTTGCTTTTCAGTCCCGGAAATCTGTCCAGTACGGGTCAAACCAACACCAGCCAACACATTATGAACTCCTTTCTTCGAAATGGTGCAACCCCTTTTTCTACTTGCCGTAATTATTACGGAATAACTAAATTTCGCGTCGGAAAGGGCTGTAACGTACCCTTCCCAAAACTGTGACACTTCCGGCGGCATTTCTCCGAACAAACTAACCCGCACCCCTCCACACTAATCTTTAAGTACTCACCTGTATGTTAGCATAAATTTGCATACCTACTGAGATTGGTTGCGTCGTCACGCGCCATGCAAATCGTTACCATAGATTGTAAACAACCCTCTGTATTTCGGTAGAATTCATTAGCTTTGAATCAGTTATGAAAATAAATAATCAAATAACGGATAAATATAAATATCCAATATAAATATAAAAATCAAATAAATGGATAATAATGGATAAATAATCAAACATCTTGTTTGATTGTATATCCATTACGAATATTGTATTTATGATTTCAATAAAGTAATAAGAATTTTCTTAATGAAACTAATAAAATAAGAAAATATTACAAAACATTTTCCTAGTTTAAAAATGTTCCATTTATTTTTGTTCTCATTGTTTTGAATTTATTTACTCAAAGCTTTGTATTTTTATTTTTATTAATTGATCGCAGTGCTGGACTCCGAGCTGGAAGAGTCTGGTTCTACTCCCGGTGGAGGTTGGGATTTTTAGAGACAAAGCTGTCTAATGGATCACTAATATCCTGCCTTCAGAAGATTAATCGAAAGACACAAAAATCGAAAGGTAAATAATTGCATTTCAAAGAAAAATATAGATATACAGTATAAATATTATATATCCAATAGGGGCTGTATGTAAGGCTCCCAACGCGTTGCAATGATCCGGGTCAGAGAGGAGGTCATGTGATCAGCCACGATTTTCTGTACCACATGAAAGAAACCAGATATCCATTCTACAGAGGCGTGGGTGAACACTAAGCCCTGTCCGGAGGAGAATTCAGTGTAGAAAAATCCCCGACCGGCATCTAGGGTTGCCACCTCAGAACTAAGTCTCGCTCGGAGATGCTGAAGTCTCGCCTGGAGACGATGACTAAAAAAAAAACCACACATGCATAAATATGCAATTTTTTTATTTATTTTATTTAACAAATTCAACACTCCCGTTTCTATAAATTAAATACAATTATAATGATTACAGAGTAGTTATTCCGTACACGGTACACGAGATCACGCGACAGTCTGCATATAATTTTGTACATATTCAATTTTACTTACACAACCCGGAGAAATAATAATTAAACCCGGAGCCCGGAGATAACTCAAAGAAACCCGGAGCGGTGGCAACCCTACCGGCATCGGAGACTAAACCCGGCTCATCCAGCAATCAGTTAAGCACCTTATCACTTGGCTACAGGACTCATTTCTTAAAGAAAAATAAACAAAATAAACAGCTGAAAGTGGAACAGCTGCAATTAATAAATATCTTCTTTCCAAAGGTTTTTTTTTTTTAGTTTGGTTTTTAATTTATTTATTTATTTATTTATTTTCATTTGTTAAGGAAGATTTCCTCGAACATTTTCTTTCGAAGGATTTAAATCAGGATTTAATAAAAATATCGGAGCTAAAATTTTTATAAACAAATTAATTGAGATCAAAGTCTCTTTAAGAGTGAGTTTAAAATTCAGATATTAGCTTTAATTCTTTATATAAGTTCATTCTGAATATCTAATATTAATAAAATTGTGATAAAAAAAGTAATACGAAGAATTATCCTTAGGATGAAGAATTTTCTAAAACTCATTTTTTATTTGCTAATTAATGTTACCTACGATTGTGAAAAAAAAAATCAACATTTTTTTTTATGATTATTGTTATTGCTTTTTTTTTTTCTGTTTTCACTTGAACATCTGCTTAACGATGCTATCACGTAATGAGCAATTTCTATAAAACACGAAAGATCTAACACCAGTCTCTTAAACTTTGCTTTCCTCTCATCAGGTAACGTTTATTTTACGTTTTATATAGTTATTCAGTTCACAATGTTACTCAGTTCTTATTTAATAAACATTAAGTTAACGTTTAAAGTAAATTTTATTTATTTACTTCACTTTACAAAAAAAAAAATCACTTCATAATAATTTCAGTATTAGTCATTCTAATAATTATTAACAGTCTTATTAATGCTCATATTATTATTATTTATTAAGTAGTATTTATTTATTTTAATATTACTCTATAAAATAGTAATTGTGTTAGAATGGTAAATAAATTAAAAAAAAAAGAAAAAAAACTAATTCAAAGCAAATTACAACATTCTATATTTATATTACTAAGAATTTAATTTACTGAAGTAAACGTCAATTTTCGTATCAATTTATTTCTATTAAATTGAAGATAGTTAAAAAAAAGCTAAGACAGAACCAAAAAGAAGAAAATAAGTAAATACACAACAAGAAAATCTAGAATAATCCTTATTCAAGTAGAATCAAGTATTATATAATAAAAAAAAAACGTCATTGAACGGTAAATTTTCAAAATAAGATGTCGTAGAAAATAATATTCGAATTACATCCAAGAACTAAATAATGCAAACGAAGAAAATACGGCAAATATTGCTGACCTGTCAAGTGACAGAACATAAAGAAAAATAAGGTAGGGATAGCGATTAGTAAACCAATCACAATGCTTCGCAACGTCTTCTGATACGTATAAGAAAATATAATTGATATTGCTTTAATTTCCATATTATTATAAATATGAGTGTTGCGAATGAAAAAGGCGCAATTGTTGCGATTGCTGTGATTGTTGCTAATGATAATTTAATGATATTTTAATGATACTTGTCCACAGACGGACGGACAAAGCGGAGTTATAAGGCTTCTGATACTTGTATCAGAAGCCTAAAAAACCGTAAACAGATCTTACAATTTTTATAAATTAAAAGAATGAGGGTGTCAAATTCTGATACTGTTACTAATAAAACGAATTATTTTATTTATATCCTTTTCCTTCAGTATGTCTCCGTTGATTAAAGCCAACTTTATTCTTCAGATAAAGTCCTGTCATAAGGAATGCTGTTTTTACAAGTTTTTAGAAGTCTCGGAAATCCTAACCCATTAAATACTAATTCAGTATCAATGTCGATATCCTTCCCTTCACTAATTTCCAATTACATCATATCCTATTGAGCAGTTAAGGATTCTGTTTCCTACTTTTTTTTTTTAAGAAAATGACAATGCGTACAATTTTTATTGCTGAATGTATTTTACTAAATGCTAAATATAAAACGCTGTCACGGAAATCCATTCTTCCATTTGTCCGACTACAATACTGTGAGTTTCATTAAAAAGTTAGTTAAAACGTTTTAAGAATAAAAAGCTTTTTTGTTTTCCTTTTAATTTATGAACATCATATTAGGTCATTAAGTAATTCTTATTAATTCTTTTAAATTTCAGAAACTCGTCAGCTTCTTTTTCTCCTTAAAAACCATGTACGCTAAAGCAGTGTTTCTACAGTTTGTGATGGTGTTTCTTGTGATTGCTTTTGTGATGGTCTCAGCAGACGACACCCCCGCCTGTCCCGTTGGTACCAAATATGACGACCTCGTCAAGACCTGCAGAAGTTTATTAGAATTCCAAGGATGATTTTATTAAGATTTCAAAGAAAGAGGAAAAAAAGAAATCAATATGGAAACCATTACAGATTAAATGTTTTATAAATTAATAGAAAAGAAAATGACAAATTATAGATAGAAATAACAATATTTTTGTTGTTTTACTTTAGAATTGATTTGAAATTGTTTACAATTAATTAGGCTGAATAAATTGAATGTTAATCAAATACTCTCATCTCCTTATGAATCTGTTTTTATTTAATTTATTAACTTTTTTTTTTATTTTTGTTTATCTGAATTATTGCAGACTTTTAGATTTGTTCAATGAAATCAATTGATATTACAATTAACTAATAACGAGGAGTAATTATAGATTTCTGTTCACAGGGGGCTAAACAATGACCTCTTCTTTCTTTTAGGTTGCTGCAACATGAAACGAATAAAAAAAACATCCATCGTTACAACTAGTAGCAGAAAGTGCTTGTGACTAAGAGTCCATTGAAAGACGGATTGTAAATTAAATTAATTATAAAGCAAATAATCGATTGCTTTTTAATAAACAGTTTCGGTGAAATTAATAAATTATTAATTTTATGAAGATCCATCATAAAAGAAGGAAAACTAAGATGAGATTAAATTAAAAATAAACTCGTTCAAACCTTAACACAATCAATCACTTTGATCTTATGAAAAAAAAATCAAATAAAGTAAAATTAATCAGTGTATTTAAATAAAGCTATTTATTTTCTTTTCACAAATTTACACAAAACAAAGGATAACAAACAACTGTTATATATAAGTATATTTCGGGGATTTTATCAGTTAAGGATAAAAAAAAAACAAACAACTCTAGTAATTAATATTTTACTAACATTTTTATCAAAATTAAAGCTCCCTGAAGATAATCTATCTACTGTACAATATTTAATAAAATTTTATAGTCTAAACTGATAATAATAATTTAACAAAAAAATCGCAAACAACTCATCAAGCACGAATATTCTCTACAAATTGATATTGGAAAGGAAACAGCATTGGAAAAGAAGACATTTTCAATTAATAAAAAGGAATCTCCATAAAAGAAAGGGACACAAAAAAAGAACATACATTAAAACACCTTCATAAACGTGTTGCGGGGGTTCAGCTACGGACCCCCTCATCAGATGACACAAAGAATAAATAGAAACACAAGTTTTTTTGAATTTACAATTCAACAAACCAATAAACACAATTATTGCCACAATTATTAATATTAATATATAACAATCATTAAGCATATATTGCATTACATTATAACCATCATTATCAATGTATTGTTTGAATAACAATTTCACTAACATTTGAATAAACAAGTAATCAACATAATTATTAACGTATAATAATCATTGAAGTCCTTACTGCAATGCGATATTAATGGACACTTCTATATTATAATATTTTTTTGTCTTAATAAGTAAAGATTCATAAAATTTTCTAAGATAATGGTCTAACAGAGTACCATAGATAAGCGGTTTCCCAAGTATTAAATATGACAGCTCTTCACCACAAAGAGACTGGCCACAACCCCGCAACATGTTATGAAGGTGTTTTAATATACCGGTATGTTGCGTGTATCGTCCCTTTCTTTAATAAAAGGGAAGTTAAGACAAAGGGTGTTTTTCTGTGAAGCAAATGTTTCAAAGATAGCAATCTATTAAATACCTTAGAAGCTGCTTTCATTCTAGAATATATGTATAATATGTATATATGTATATTGCACAACTGAACATAAGCTTAATACGTTTCAATTCTACTTACATTTTTTTATTACAATATATATATATATATATATATATATATAGATATATAAAAAATTGTCTTCTGAGTGAAACAAAAAATTGGAAACAGAAATTATCTTACAAAAACAACAATAGAACACAGTCTTAACATTTCAATAATAATTAGGTTTGAACAAGATCTAAATCAACTCAAATTTTATACTAACCATTATTAGCATTAATTATAAATTAAGCTTAACATAAGTTATAAAAATAATTTAGATATTGTTCAATAGTCAAAAACCTCAACTTTAAATTTCTTATCTTAGGATAATCTAATAATATTTAAAATTATTCTTTAAAAAAAAAGTAATATAAACGGAACTAAAATTTGAAATGGGTTATTCTTTAAATCGTAGTTTAACTTTTTTAATCAGCATTTGCAAATAAAATAAAACAATATAATCAAAATAATTATATTCATAAATAAGGGAGGGGAAAAGAACCTAATTTTCAGTCTATTCCGAAAAGCAACAAAGACAGCAAAAGCATTTCTGGAAAACTTTATTCTTACAATTGAAATTTTAAGTTTTCAGATAAGCCTGAATAAATAACTCTGTAGACAAAAGATTTTATGATTATTTGGACATAATTTAACTCTTTTGCGTTAATAGCCAAAAATTTCACTAAAATTAAAGAAACAAAACAAAAAGATAAATCTAACTTACAAGCCATTTGACACTTTTGACTTTTAATTTTTTAAATTTATGAAGGTAGATTAAAAATTGAAATAATTGAAGATGTTACGAGAATTTGAGGAAGGCATTTTGCAAGGATAAATTCATCATAAAAATATCCTTATTTCAGGAGCTAAAGGAAAAATTATACTTCAAATGTTAACTTTGTTAACTCCAAGATTTGGGAATAAAAAAAAAATTGAGATTTAGGGAGTTTCGGCTAAATCTTGGTTAAATAAAGAAATTAATTTTTAAGAATCTTGAAACTATTTTTTAAGATTTACTGTTTAGTTTATAACTAATTAGCTATTAATTTCAAATAGCATTTGTTCTAGTTAATGAAGCAGAATTAATTACTTTCTTCAAACGGTTTGATATTTAAATATCTTAGATGTTATTTTTTAACCATAGAAGATTTTTTTCTGTTATTTTTATAGAAACTTCAAAATTGTTTGACATCAACATGAACATCATTGTATAAAGATCAGCAGGAACATTTCAACAATTTGACCTCCAATAATCAATTATTACCAGGCGTAATAATTATCTTTCTACTAATTCATGTTTGTTTGATTTTTTTGTGTTCCATTGGCACTAATTGTTTTTTTTTCAAATTTATTGTTTTGTTGAGTTTTATTTTGAAATTGCAATTATTTTTGTTATTCTAAAGCTAAAAAACAAAAAAAAAAAAAAAAAAAAAGGAAACGAATAAAAAAGCTACTCTAATTAAAACATTTGTAGCAACATGATTATAATTCCCTGAAAGTAGTTTAATGATTTTTATGCAAAATAGCCTCTCTTGATTACAATATAACTTTAAAAGTGTCTAAACCATTTCAATGGAATTCTGTTACTTCTAAGTTAGGGTTTAAAATTGTACTTTAAATACCATTAAGATTGCTATCCTTTTTTCTTTTATTATTTGTTTTTTTTTTCTGTACAGTTTTCTTTGACTCTAGCAAAAAAAAAAAAAAAAAAAAAAAAGAAAGATAGTCCACTTGAATGCCTCAAAAGTACACGGACTTTTGTTAACTCATGAACTTGTGATAATTGCAGATAAAAATTACCCATAAAATCTATCCACCACAAGACTGTTCTTTCCATTTGGTAAAAATTAGATTATTGGCAATTCACATATTAGGTAAAAGTTTTACTTAAAATTAATACAAATTGAAGAAAATTCCTTAAAAGCTTTTTTTTTTCTTAAGTTTCAAGACAGAATTTTCTTATTTAATAAAAGTTTCAATATTTACTTGAATTTTGATTTATGAAGTGTTCAATAGTCTTCAATGTCCTTTCTACATTTCTTCGCCTCTGGATCATAAGAAGATCCTTGTGGACAAGTGCCTTTGTCTAAAAGACTAAATGGCTTAACTGTACTGTTCGTACTTTCGTTCATATTTGCAAGGGCTTCAAAAGGATCTGGAAAATCGTTGACATTGGGTTTTTGAGTACTGGTTAGAGGGTATGAGATGGATATTCTCGTACTACTTCTTGCACTCGTAGGATCTGTGAAGTAAATGCTATCTGAAAAATTCGTCCTACTACGTTGATTTGTTGTATGTGAAACTGTAACAGTGTCTCTCCATTTCGTGTCAGTATCGCGGAATTGAATATCACTATCTGGAAAAGACACTGGTTTGATATTTGTGTCTTTGGAATCTTTAGGATAGTTAATGATTTCATGCGATTTTGAGGGATTATTTGTATTGGTATCAGCTCTAGATGTTTGTGCTGTAATTATAGATCTACTAACACTTAATCCAGATCTATTGTTATTAATTCCATGTTGTCTACTTGGAGACGTTCTCATTGTTACTCCTGATCTATCGTTGTTCAATGGTTCTGCAGGTTTATTGGAATATACTCCAGATCTGTCTGGAGTATTTGGGAAAGTTATGTCACCAGATCTGCGTAAACTTAACTCCGATCTTCCATTATTATTTATTTCCTCTGCAGATCTTCTTGTAGTTACTCTTAAATGACCGCTGTGCAGTTGGTCTGTTCTGATTGCAGGTCTGACTGAAATTACTCCCGATCTGTCATTCATGTTTGACCCCTCATTGTTACTTATATGCTCTGTAGATCTTTTCGTAGTTACTCCTGATCTATCAATGTTCGCAGTATCTGTTCTGATTCCGGGTCTGTTTATTACTGATTTGTCGTTTATGTTGGACAATGTTCTGTCACTAGATCTGTTTGTACTGAATCTTTCATTTGGAACTCTGTGCTCTGTAGATCTCCTGGTAGTTGATTCTATTCTGATTGAAGGTCTCTTTGAAATTGCACCAGATCTTTCATTCGAATTTAAGAAAACTCCTTTAGTGGATCTATCAAATGAGACTCTTTCATTAGGTTCAGTCGAAGTCCTAACTCTTGATCTCATTGATTCTTCTTCATATCTGGAGTCCAGATTTAGATACATTGTATCTTCTGGCTTATTTCGATCATATTCGGACCTTCTGTTATAATTTTCAGTTCTACTTGGAGGTCTGTTTGGAGCTAATTCATGTCTATCACTAAAAGACGTGGGTTTTCTATTTGCAGCTACATTTGTTGCTGCATTAATTCCAGATTTTTCATTGCTAGCTGATAAACTTGTCAGAACCGGTCCATTTTCAGCTACTTTTGAATTTCCAAGTGGATAGGATCTGACTACAGGTCTGCTGGTTCTTTGCATCTGTCTTTCATTATTACCAGCATACCTTTGCGAATCAACATGAAATCCACTTTGTTCATTATTAGTTTTGAATGCCGTTACTTCACTAGAAATTGTCACAGGATAACTGAAACAAAACCTGATTAATGAAAGTAAAAACAAAACTTTAACTACAACAGAAGACATCATGATTGTATTTCTTTAAAGCATCCAAGATTTCAGATAAAAAGATGTAAATAAGATGCCTTGAATTGTCGAGCTTCTTCGTGGTCTAACTTCCAAGGAAAGATGAATACGACAATTCCAGTTCCTGAAAATAAAAGAAGAAAAAGCATTTTAATTGTCTTCAATTATAACTTTAATAATTAAAAGTTGGTTTATATTTTGCATTCGGAATGCACCTCAACTCCTTTCTGGGACTTTTCTCTTAAATTGCTTTTATGAACGGCGTTTTCATAACTGTATACTTAGTCTCCTAATTGTACTAAGAAGAACAACACTGTTGTATTAATTTAAGGGCTTTTAAAGTCAATCGCTAATTGACTTAAAGGAGGAAAGGATGCATTTTGGAAGTCATTTTATTTGAAAAACTGTTTTGATTAAAACGTTATTACTATTTTATTGTTGTAAATAATAATCACTAAATCTTAATTGGATTCTTAATTTTTTGTTAAAGAAAATATTAAAAATGCTTGTAATTTTTTTGTTGTATATTATTAATTTTAGTGTAATGAAATTGAAAAGATTCTTAAATTGAATTTTTCTATTCATTTGTTGAATTTCTTAAATTCAAAACATAAACTTCATTTTTGTAGCAATCGTTTAGCAACAGAATATACTCTGAAACCAAATTCTTAAAAAGTACTTAGGAAAAAAAAATAATAAGAAGAAAAAAGACCGAAAAATGTACGATATAAACAAGTTGACTGTTAACGAAAGACCATTTGATTCCTGTATCTTCTCATGACAATTAATTTACTTTCATTGCAAAATAAAAAAAGTAATAATATAGAAGAGACTTTGGACAGAAGTCAAATTATGCTAAAATGAAAAAATTAAAAAAAAAATGGACCACAATTTCGTCAGAATGAGTTTTTTTTTTCCTTTTTCCTGACTTCTTTAGCAAGTCTTTTATAGATATAAATCTCTTATAATTTTTAGGTAATTTGTCCCACATTTTTCCGGTTTTACTTTTAGCATTTATGAATAATTATTTATTCGTCTTCTTTTCGCTTTTGATCTTTTTAACTTTTGTTTAACATTCAGAAGTAAATTTTCTTATTTAATTTTCCTGAATTATAATTTCTCTTGGTTCCTTACTGTTAGAAGACATGTAGATTTCATTATAAACTTCTTGCTTATATGTTGTGGAAGTTCTGGATTTTAATTATCTAATTTCTTAATATCAACATGAAGAATTTCTTTGAAATCAATAAATCAAGCGCATTTTTCAAAATGGGTTTATTCAATGAACTCCATTTTGAAAACGCGCTGAGTTGAGCAATTTGTCTTTTTCATGATCTCTCTTGCTATTCCAGGTGAGCGTATTTGCTAAGCCAACGCCCTCTGCAAGAAGTCCTGTTTTGTACAGGATGACCAACAGTCCCGATATGGCAGAGAAAGTCCTGATTTAGAATTGCATATCCCGAATCCCAATTTTGGAATGAATTGTCCCGCAATGTAATTATGTTATTTGAGGTTTTTTGTTCTTTTTTTTTGGCTCTGTTGCTCAGAAGAAAGTTGTTTTGTTTGTTTTTTGGCTGTGTAGCTTAGAAGTACTTTTTTTTGCGTCGGTTGTCCTGCATTGCATTTTAGAAATATGGCTTCGTGACGAGGGGGCCATTCGGTTGACGCTATTTAACATGTGATACCCTAGTTGTTTTCATTTCATTACAAAACATTATTTGCTCTTGATTCATAAATTATTGTTGAGGAAAAGGTGTAAATATGGGCACCCTCTTTTGTTTTTGACTTAAAGTTACTTTCTTTTGGAAAAATTCTAGATTTTTGACCTTCATTAAAAACTATAACAAGTTTACAAAATGAGAGGAGGCAAAACAATGATTAATATCAATTATTTCAATTCGAAAATGAAGATGTACAAAAAGCTTCTTAAAAGCACCAGAAAAAATGGGGTGCAAATATCCAAAAAAGTAAAAAAAAAAATAGTTTAAAATGTTTTAAAACATAATTAATTAAAGGTTTAACGTGCGCTTGTTAAATTAATGGATGGGATGCCGTCGCACTTGTTGAAAAAATAAACAAGAAAATTAATACATAATAGGGGCAACTAGTTTTGGACAAGAATTTTGGTATGTCCTTCTTCAAGTCAGGAATTGGAAATAATTTTAAATTTGCTTCTTGTAACTGACGCTCATCTTTCTGCGCAGTCGCGGGTGAGTTCGGGTTGCTCGGAGTAAACAGGATAAAACAACACAAAACGGTACAAAGAGCAAGTTGTATTTGAGAATTTTAAATGAACATCAAATCAAAAATTATTTACAGAAATCGCAAACATAAATGGCTCTTTTAGCCAGGGCACAATCTAAGTGTGCCCACATTTGGCACATAACACATTTAACCCACCCTTCTCCGCGCAAGTATCTTGAGAGAACTTTTAATCACAAAAGATGCAAGTTGCATCGCTCGAGTCTAGTTTATCCCCATCGTTGATATCCAGGTCATTATCGCTGTCCACAAGGGGAGGGTCGCAGGAGTCTGATGAGTCCGATGATGAATCGTAGACTCGTTTCGCGGGCTGATTTTCTTTTTCTGAAGGGCTTTGGTCTTCCCAACCTTGTCTCTAACGAAAACTCAACGACCTCTGCTTGAGAGCTCTTTGGTCAACTGATCCTTGTATGACGTTCCAGTGATGAGGCTGGCCCTTGCTGCTTTGCGTCCCCGAGTAGGGGTTCTCTTCTTAATGTTGGGGACAGGAGATATGTCGAACGGAGAAACTTCATTTGAAGTTCCCGGGGAACATTGCGGATTTCAGCAGCCTCACCACTTGGCATAGCTAGTTTATGTTGTTTAAGAGAAAATATAGTGTAATTATGGGCCCCCTTTAAATGCGGGCCCATATTTACACCAATCCCACCTAAGCAAAATGGCCACTATCACATGTAACCTAAAGGCGAGCGTGACTAAGCGTGCTTCTAAAATTAGCTTAGGATCTCAGCTTTCCGGATATCACTGTGAAATTATTTTTAAACTAACCCCAAGGACAAGAAAAGAAAACGATTTCACATATCTGTCAAAGGTTTGCAGTCCAGAACAAACACCAATTCGCACAATAACTGATGCTGCATCCACACTACTTGAAATTAAAGGTTCCAACTGCTCTCTTGATTCTTGTTTTTTATTTTCTTACTTTTAGTTATTGAGGGGTTACAGTGTCCATTATGTATTATCAATGCCTCCCCTCGTACGCCTTTTGAGTCCTGCACTAGCTGATTAGCTCTGGCTGAGGAGAGCCTAATAAGCTCGAAACGGCCGTCCCAGAGTATCAGCTCGACTCAAAAAGGCATTCTTATGTGACTCAACTGCTCTCTGCTATCTTATATCAACAAAAGACGCCGTCTACAGTCCTGGCCGCAAAACTGCAGCACCTCTCATAGCCCTTTGGAGAGGGGTGCCCATATTTACACCTGTGCCCGTTTTTACACCTTTTCCTCTATTTATAGCTAATTTCATTTCAAGTTTTATTATATTTTTTTTTTTTTTTATTTGTTGTAAAATCCTTCAAAGGGCTAAGCCTAAGTGACGTCATATTGCTCTCTCTGCACAGAAACGCAATTCAATGTGTAACTGTTGGACTCAATATTTCGTAGGCAACTGCCGATTCGACTCAAGGATTAGTTCAAGCAATTCTTTCTTTTCAAACCAAGGAAAATAAACATTTTTTTCCACCTACGTAGATATAAATTATTCTAATATAAAAGCTTAGATGCATTTTAGATACTTTTTAAGATAATTCTTTTATATTTTTAAAAAAGAAAACCAAAAATATAATGTTACATCAATTTTTAAAATCTTAAAAAAAAATTCCTATTAGAATTGGCAAGAAAAAGAGACTATATCTGAGATTCGTAATTTTTAAAATGTTGATTTTATTTATTTATTTATTCATTTGATAGTAATATGAAGTATGCAATTTATATATTTTTAAAATATTAACATACAATAAATAATAGATGATAACCATAAGTAAAATAGCTTCAATTTAAATGGTTGATTTACTACACTTAAGTAAAATTCAAATAAATATGAAATGAATTTAAAACTAACTTCTCAATATTTCTAATTAAAAAGAATTAAAGTTTGCTGCTTTTTTTTTTTTTGTTTAAATAAAAATAATGAGTTTAAAATATACAATTAATTTTAAAATAGAATAGTAAATTACTTAATAAAAAGTATTTAAACATAAAAATACCGAAGCATTCTAATAAATTTACCGATGTTGATATAATAAAGTTCTAATGTACGTACAAAATATATTCAAACTTAGAAATGGAGAATGAAGTGTGTTTTATACTAAATGTAATGTTAAAAATGCTTTTAACAAATTTACCTAACAATTTGATGAAACTATATTTTAGGTCAAACAATTCTGCAATTCAGCCAAAAATAGGAAATTGCTGAACTATTAACATATTAAAGAATCAGATCTTAAAAATATTTTAAAAATATTTAAGCTAAAAAAATTTTTTTCCTAGGACTGAACTGAATTTTTCCCATATACAAAGAACCGTAATTAGGTGGCAAATAATAATAATAATTATCCTATCTTTCACTTCTTAATAATATATGCACTAAATAATGTATTAATTATTTTACATGACTGTTACAAAAAAAATAGAAAATTATTTATTTTTTATGAAATTTATATTTTCTTTCCAACTTTCATTAATTCCAGTGTAAGGTATTTGTCAATATATGAGCTAAAAAATAACTGACTTAAATTTCAACTTACTTCTAAACTAACAACAAATATATTCTTAAATAGCACCAAACTTAAATCATCTTCACGGCAATATTTCGTCCTGTTTCAAGGACTTTGTCTAGCCTTTTTTTTTTTTACAAAACGTTAAGGAAAAGAGAATTACATCTCCCTAACCTAAATTCTATATAATACAACAATTCAAGAATTTTAAAAAATTAAAACAAAAGAAACGTGAATTGAAACACGTTCAATTAATGAAATCAAATCCTATTGTTTAAAAAAATTCTCTTAAAATTCAAGATTTTAATATTTTAACTTCCCAATGTCTTTTAAGTTTTATCTGAACTTTCCAAAGTCTTTAATTGAAATTTTCAGTCTTTATTAATTTTGAAAAGTCTTATTAAAATCGTCAAAATTTCACCAGATTCCTAAGTTGAAACTCTTCTCTTTGACTTTCGCTGAGATGTTAAAATTCTTCTTTTCTCCCTTTCTTCCTCCATCTTTGCAAGCGCGAAGATAATAAACCTTTTCCATACCTACAATCGTAAATCATCTTCTTAATTTTGACCATTTTTTTTTTGTAAAAAAAGGCTAGACAAAGTCCTTGAAACAGGACGAAATATTGCCGTGAAGATGATTTAAGTTTGGTGCTATTTAAGAATATATTTGTTGTTAATTTTTATGGTATTTATAAGAAGATGTACTTCTAAACTGTTTATATTATTAGTTATGGTTAAAAAAAGACTGAACAAGCCGCAAAAAAAATTCAGATTTAAAAGAAAATGAAAATAATACATGATGGAGACAGTTTCCATCGTGTATTCTCAATACCTCCCCTCGTACGCCTTTTGAGTCTTGCATTGGCTGATTAGCTCTGGCTAAGGAGAGCCCAACAAGCTCGAAACGGCCGTCCCAGAGTATCAGCTCGACTCAAAAAGGCATTTTTATTTGAAGAAAATGAAAATAAGTTAGAAGAAAATATGATTGCTATTAACTGATGTGAATGAGATCAGCACTGGAATGATTAAAAAAAAAAGGTTCAGTCAAATGAAGTGCATTTAAAAACTCACATCTCACATTTTAAAAACTAATTTCAATTGAAGTTTTGAAGAGGATTTTCTTTTAATTGCAAATGTAAATTAGCATTTTTTTAGAATGAAATAAGTAATAGATTGTTTGTCGCTTTCTTTATTTTTAGGGGAATTGTGAAAAACAAGAACAAAACAAAAATCATCTCCTTAGCCACGAAAAGTGACGGATGAGTCCAATGGAACAAGAATCTCACGAAAAGAAGGTTCACGCTCTGAGATAAACAGCTTAGTCAGAATGGATCCCATGAATCCTTTAAGTTACTTATTCTTGATGAAATTAAAAAAATAAGGTAGATCTCAAAAGTTTCTTAGAATGCAAATGGAGAAACAGGTTAAAATTACCAAAATTTAATCAGATTAAAGATTAAGACATTAAACTCTTAAAAAAAAGAAATTTGAAATAAATCACGGATGAAAGGAAAGGATTTCAATTCTTTGAATTATTTAAAGTGCTATATTTCAAAATCTTAATTAAAAGTAACCTAAACACTAGCAATCCAGTTAAGTTTAAGTTTTATAATATGTTTAGAAATACATTATGAAAAATAAAAACATGACACCATAACTTAGGGTCTGTATAAACAGAGAATTTAAATATGCACTGTTGCTAACAATTGACGATCCTGACTTTTGTATAAAATAATTTTATCCTTTGAAATACATTACAGACCGATTTAAACTTTCTCATATGCAAACTACATTTTAGCAATGAAGATCCAATGTCTGAAATGAACAAATAAAAAATGCAGAACTTCATAAGATAAAAATAGGTACCGCGTATAACTGCCAAGTGATTTTTTTTTTCCAAGATCTATTGGAAATATTTTGAGAACTGTCATTTTTTTTTTTTTTTCCACTTCTCAGTTTTGACAAGTCTTATAACAATCATACAGAAATACTTTTTAATGTCAAAGCAATCAAAAGGAAAACAATAAAACAAATACGTTTAATTGAACATGTTAATGGTAATTTTTTGAAATGCTAAGAATTTCAATCGAGGTTGAAAGTAGACTAACATCCTGCTAGAATTAAAAATTGATAAGTTTTTATAAATTACAAATAATCATTTCTATGTTACAAATTCCAAAGCAACGATGTGGATCTGCCTATTTTTCTCTTATTTCTTACTTTTAATATTGTTATGGAATAAAGCTGTTAAAATAATTACTCTCAAAAATTATTACTATCTTAGCAAGCGCAGTTTTCCTATATCATTCGTTTTTATTTCGATAAAAACATATACAAAGGATTTATTTTTATATATAAAGGATTAATTTTGAAAACAATTTATTAAATGACAATAATTTGAATTTCCTCTGATTAATATTCAGTTGAATTTATAAATTAATTTGCAAAACAAACTTACCCAAAAGGAATTTCTAAACTTGGGTTTCGAGTGAACAAATAGTGTGTGGTGTTAATCAAAGATTGTTTTAAGCTGATGATCTTTTATGACAAGAGGTGGTTTTGGATGATTTATGAAGAAATCCTGGTCAGCGATTTACAAGGGTTTTTCGATTTGTGTAGAGATCAGCAAATTCTTTCAGTGATAGCTCTCGATTTGTTTTTTTATGCATGGAGTCTTTTTGTTTTTTTTAAAAAAAAGACTGGGCTTACAATATTTTTTTTTTGCTATAATTGTTTGTAAATAAAAAATATAATACAATGTCGTGTTTGTTCATGGGTAAATAAATAAAGTTAATTATAAGTTTTTGTCATCAAACCTTCTTTTTTGTACCTTTATAAACAATTCAATTATCATTAAAATATAAATATGTTTTTATAAGATCCAAAAACGGATACTTATAAATTAAAACTTTCCGAAAACCCCAACTTTTGTTTTATTTAAGGCAGCTTTGTAAAGATTAGAAAACTTGCCCCAAAGTGTCAGTTTACTCCACCTACGCCTTGGTAATAACTTGCTCTCAAGACAACTTTTTAATCTTAAAACAAGTTTCAGCGGCAATTCAACCCCAAAGTGCCTAGAAAGAAAAAAAAAAATATTTGATATCCTTAAGTCTTCTTTCTATATCCTCTTCTTCGGGGATTCTTTTTTTATCATTTTAGCTATCCCGTAGGTGGAGTTATTGGGATTCTCGTGTTTGAGTATGTAGTAATAACGCCCCAACTGAGTATATAGTAGTCGAAACTGGAGCCCCAAGAGTTGACGGACATTTTGGGAAAAACCGGTCGTGGGACCACTTTCCCTTTCAGGTAGCGTTGATGGAAATAGTGGCATTTGGGGTCTACCTGCTTTGAATCGATTGACAACGAAGACGATACATTCGATCTAATGTGACCACTAACACAAAGAGCCCCCGAATGGTACAAAACGAGGTAAATGAATTTACTGCGGGCATCGCCTGAAATTGTACTTGATCCTTGAATTACAACGACTAGAATAAGTGAATTTTGCAAATAATAGAGGTGTGATTTTAAGAAGGAAAGCCTTTGATAAATTGCAACGGGATCGCATGGTTTTCTGTTTATTATAGTCTGACAGATCAGTCGCGACGAACGAGAACTCTCGAGATTCACGTAAAATCCTGACAATAGCCTCTTTCTGAGGCTTCTCGCAAAAAATCGATACACACTATCTTACAAAGCAGCGCAAGCAAAATTATATTGCAAATTAGAAGAGTATTTCGGAGGATATTAGAGGACCTCTCATACCTTAAGAAAGAATTCAAGACAGAGTAGCTGCAGCAACAGGTACATATCTAAAGCCTCCATCATCAGGATACGTCGACAAAGCAAGGAGCGCGGGAAAGAAGCGACTACGAGCAGCCCTGTTACTGATGTAGACGATTTTGACCGATGAAGATAACAGCGAAATCGAAGATGTTGTTCCACTGGACGACTCCTACGACAGTTCTTGAAAACAGCAATAATAATTTGTAATTCCTTTCTTTGCTTCATTATATAGAAATACACAGTTAAAAGACTTGGCAAGTCCTCCATTTTCTTTTGTAATTATAACTCCATCTGTCAATGAAAGGGTCGACGAAATATTTTAAAATATAATTTTACAAAATAAGCCAAGTACGGAATTCGAAATTGTTACTTGCCATTTAAGCAAAACATCCAATTCGCAGTTATTTAAAAGGAAACGACAGATAAAAGAAAAAAATTAAAAAACCCAATTTTCCTTTAAAAGCCCTTTTCAAGGCCACAAAATAGACGTAAAGAGCTGCCAAACATACTGATCCAAAAGCAAAAAAACTTAATAATAATAAAAAAAATAATAAAAAAATAAAAAAAAATAAAAATTTTAATTTTAAAAATTAAAAAAAAAAAAAAAAAAAAAAACCATGAGAATGTAAATACTTTCATGTAAGACCATTCATTCAAAATTTAAAATGCAAAATTATATTAATGGATTTCAAATAATTGAAATATGCGTTTGTGCCCTATTTCATTTGCTAATCAGAAAAAACACAAAATAAAATAAAAAGAAATATGCTTGAATATTTTATTTCAATATATGTTTTATTATCCCCGAGCTCAAAGATGAACCTCCCAGAATGCAACGCAGATTATAGATTGACTTTTCCTGGCTTTTCGTTAATATTCAAATGGAAGAGAAAATGGCGGTCGTTGGAAATCAGTCAACATTTCCAGGGAGAAAAAGGCCTCGTTTGGCTCCAAAGAGTTCGCCTGACGATTTTGATTGTTACGTCATTCGTCAAATTGTTGCTGATATGCATATCAAGAAGGAATTGCCGACAGTGAGGACGATTGTCGCCGAAGCTAGGAAATGTATTCAACTTACAGGTTAGTCAGCAAGTATGCGTGTGATTCTGAGGAAATTATGATTTCGTTTCAAAAAAGTTAATCACCGATCTGTTTTGCTTGAACGAAGTGACATCATTGCTGCCCGCTGCCTTTACTTGCGTTCAGTAAGTCGTCGAAATGTTGACTGATTTCCAGCGACCGCCATTTTCTCTTCCATTTGAATGTTAATGAAAAGTCAGGAAAGGTCAATCTATAATCTGCGTTGCATTCTGGGAGATTCATCTTTGAGCGCGGGGATAATAATTTCATTGACAAATTTAAATGAAATATGGGAAAATGCACGAGGTTTTTGCTTTTATTTTAGACTACTTTTGAAAACAGTCAAAGAATAAATTCATCGTTTAATAGCATTTTGCTACTGATAGACAGTCACAGTACTACATTTCTTGAAACCTCGGAAAGAGGCTAAATCTCAAGGAATCTTGTTCGTCAAGATTGATCTGTCAGACTATGCAAAGTAGTCGATTCGTTCATTACTGCTGTAGGATGAGTTGGGCGTTAAAAGTAAAGTAGCAAAATCAATCTCTTTGTCACTTTCGCAAAGTTTAATCGCTTTTTACAAAACGGACTTGCCAGTGTAAAATATGGAGACACGCAAATATCCTAGTGCTTTTGGACCAGTGCAAGCAACTGGTTTCCTAAGGAGACTCAACTGATTTTTAGGTTTTTTAGCCCTAAGCTCCTATTGTAAAACCTAATTTCTGTCAAAAGTAAAATTATATTTACAGTCAGACCTCGATATAAGGTCACCCGCATAAAAGGTCACTTTTCTAAAGTCCCGGCTCATTGAATTGAATTGCGTATGAGTCGGTTATAAGGTCAACCCGCTTATAAGGTCACTTTCGCGAGGTCCCAAGGGGTGACCTTATATCGAGGTCTGACTGTATATACATATATATATATTTCAGTAATATTCAATTACATAAAAGCTTTAGGTTAATAATTAATAACTAGTTTTAAGTTATCGATATTAATGCGTTATGTTTTTTTTTTTTTAATTCCTTTGCAAAAATTTATAGAAATCTTCCTTATAATCATCTAAATTTAACTTTTCTATTTAGCTTTTTACGTTCTATTTAAAAAATTTTGAGCTATCGAGATTACAGACGGACGGATGGACATAAGATTGTTCTAATTTTTCCCTCTCAAAGAGAAAAATTATAATTACAAATAAAACAAATCTAGATAAACGCTTTTCTTTTCTTAGTAGAAATTAGTTGACCAAGCGGATACAACAATATACAATTTCGAAAGTGAAAAACAGATCCTTTATAAAATTTTGAACAAAAAAAATTCTGGTAAGAAAAGAATTGTAAATAAAATAAAATGTTTTCACAATGAAGTCTCTGATAAATGTCGTAATTTATTACATTCTATAAATTATTACATGGCATGTACAAAAGAAACCTATTTACAAAGAGAAAACAAAATTGTGAGATCTTACATTTTGTAACTTAAATAATTTAAATATAAATAAAGAAAAAAAAATGTAAGGGCTTAATTAAAGGTTTTATTTAGCTACTTTGGCTTATGGAGATATTAGAGACTGAATTAAAAAAAAATGAAATGAAAAGAATCCTATTTCAAACTCCAAAGATGGCTTTTAATTGTTTCTTGTAAATTTTGTTTAAAAGTCATTGAAAGTTCTTCGGCAACTCCTTGTTGCTCTATCGTATAAATATCCGTCAGGACAATGATTAGAATCGAACAGATCGTAGCCAGTTATGTTGGCATTTGAAGTTTCATTTAATCTTTCCAATACTTCATATGGGTTTGGGAACGTATAGTTGGGAATAGTAGATGTGGGTGTAGTGGTGGAATGTCTTCTTGAACTGGTTGTGCTTCGTCTTCGAGTGCTGGCAACAGTCGAGGAACGGCTTCTGACATTGGGAGTGACACTACTAACAGAAATTGTATTCCGTACAGAACTTCTAGTAGTTGTACGTGTTCTAGGATTAGCTGTGCTAAGGGCCCTTATACTATTGGTTATCGTCCTATTTCTTTCGATGGTGGATCTCGGAGTAGTAATGTTCATTTGAAGTCTTTGATTGTCGTCATCTGGAAACCGTATATCGCTGTCAACTGAGGATCCCCTGCGATTGGTTGGTCTTCTTGTAACGGATTCCGTTGGGAATCTAAAATTGCTTTGGGTTGTGGTTCTGGATCTACGTGAGCTTCCAGCCGATCTACTGGAGGTCACAGAAATGACTTCATTGTTTTCATTAGTATTTGTGACAGTTGTTCTGCTAAAAGAAACATCTGACAGAACTGTAAGGACAGTCAATACAGCCAATATTGTTGGTCTCATTACTCCTTTTAAATCTCACAAAACACCAGGATATTTTGATAAGCCTTAACAGAGATCTGAAAATAAAATAGTAAAAAATTAATTAATTTTATTGATCAAGGAATTAACAAAAATTAGTAATTTTTCAAAATAATTAATATTAATAAATTATTAAAAAATTAGAGAGGATGGTATCTTTACAATTATCGAAAAATAGTTCATTTTTTTTTTTTTTTTTACAGAAGTATTAATCAAAATTCCAAATCTACACAAATTCAAAACATTTCGAAAGATTTCCTATTCATTCTTTCTATGCGAACTTGAAACGAAGCTCTGTCTGTCGTAATAACTAAGTAAAATCTAAACTTAAATCTACTTCGGTCAGTTATTAAGAATACAACTGCTTTTAATAGAATCCATCGATTATTAGAGGATAGTGTGGATTATCGTATAAACTTATAAAACTATCACATTTTGTATTTGAAAAATATAAAATTAAAAAAATGAAATAATACTTTCGTAGATCTTAACTTCTGCCATAAGGCCGCGCGGTTGGCGTTGTTGCTAAGACATCGGCCTCTCACCTCTGAGTCCCGAGTTCGGTTCTCATGTGGGTTTCGTGATGGTGGACGATCCGCGCTGGGCAGGTTTTCTCGGGGTTCTCCCGTTTCCCCTGCACTTCTCCCACCATACTTTCTCAGTCTTTCTCTCCATCTGTTCATATTTCCGTGGGAAAGTACAATAGACCTCTGGTCACAGTGCTTGGCTTCTGCCACCCACCTTCATTACATACATACATACATACATACATATATATATATAACTTCTGCCATCATTACTCTATCTTACTTTATTTCAACCTTTTGTAGAAAGAGATCTTTAAGAACTCAACAACTGTTTTTTATTTTGTTAAATTATTTCAGTTTCAATGTATTTGGCAACTTAGACAAATAAATAATCTTTCATTGAAAACATTATTTAGTAAAACAATTTATGACTTTATAAACCAGAAAATGAGCTCCAAAAGAAAGTTCTAAATAATTAAGGATGTAATTTACCGGAATCAAAGGTTTTGACCCTAAAAAGTTGAATTTTGTTCTTTATTTTCTTTTTAATCAAAAATGACGAAAGCATTGTATGGTTTAAAGTATTTTCAGCCATATTTTGGCATTTCGTTTCTAGATGATAAAGAAAGTTACCATTATCTTAAATTTACAGAACCTCAGAACATTTAAATTAAGGTAAGTATAATTGTAATAAATAAATAAATAAACAAATAAAAAAATAATAATAATAATAATAATAATCTAAGAGTTAAACAAATATATTAAGAAAAGCGTGAACATTTGTTTCGCGATGAATTGAAAACAACATTCACTAATTCAAGGAATTATTTAAATAGTGGAGAAAAGTAGTTTTAAGATTCAATTTAACTTTCTACGATTAAGTAATAGGTATTAATTACTATATTATATTTATCCTTAGAAACAGTTCCATCGTCATTCAGAACCTTTCCCTTCATATTCAGAGATGTTTATATCAAGAAAAGAAAAATAGACCTACGTTTTAGTCTTCTGATAAGATCAGTAGAAGTCCTTCTATTCCCGTTTTGTCTGTCACATAGGTTAGAATCGTTAAAATCTCATTAAATTATCATTAAGTACAACAATCACAACAATTGCGTCAACAATCACATTTATAATGCAGGTCTACAATAATCGCAACAATCACAGTAAACGCAACAATTGCTCATTTTGCATTCGCAACAATCACATTTATAATAAGGAATTTAAAGCAATATCAATGATATTTTCTTATCAGAAGACGTTGCGAAGCATTGTGATTGGTTTCTAATCGCTTTCCCTCAATTGTCTTTTTTAAACAGCAATGGGTGAGACCAAATTGTTTACCAAGTGACATCCGGGAACAGCTGTTTCACTCTCTTTGGCGATTATCAGCCAGGAGCAGTCATCAGTAAACAACGAGGCTAATAGGAATATTCGAACACTGCGATTCCGACAATTATGTTTATTTTTTGTTAATATTCATGTTCTCTTTCCCAATATGAAGAGTAAGCATTTTTGAGTCGGAAGGGGGTGGGATTGATGGACATATACTTCTATTGTATCCGAAAAAAAGATATCCAGCATTTTCCATTGTTTTTGTTGTTGTTAGATTCCAGTTCAAAATTCCTGGTCCTAGAAGCAAAGGTCCATCCCAAACTCTACTGTTTACTCCCTTGATTTTAGTAAATTGAAAACATCTTTGACGACAGAACTATTTCTATGGCTAAATGTAAAATAATAATTAATAGTAGAAAATCTTAAAACTACTTTTCTCCACTTTTTAAATAATTTTAAATAAAAACTTATTTTCTTTTCAAAGTTAGGAGTAAAAAGAAAAAAAAAAATAGAAAAAAAAAAAGATTTTTCTTTTTAGATATAGCATTAAAAAAAAAGCTGAAAGAAACCTTGATTGCCATCGATAATAACTACATTTGGTTAAAAAAACAAAAACAAAAAAAAAAAAAAGAAACCAGTCAATTATTTATATATAAATCCCCAAAGTGATGAAAAACATGTTCATAAGAAAGCAACAAAAATAATGTCATATTGTAGAAAAAAAAAATAATAAAATAAAAAGATTACATATTTCATTCACGCCTTAAGCGATCTTCGGAACCTGTTATAGCTGTTTTGTCCTTATAGAACTCATCAGCCACATTTATCAAATTGACAATCAAGTCGAAGGCGTGAAAGACTACATTGTTCAGTTCCCTGGAGTTTTTAGTAGGATTTCTTCAGATGTTGGGTTTGAGAATAACAGAAATGTCAGATATTATAAATACTCTCTTACTCTTAAAATAAAATATGAAAGAAAAACAGATATTGTAATTAAAAATAATTACATATTCAGAAGGGCCTATAAGGAAATGAATTTAAATAGGCCGCCTTTTAATTCCTTCAGAATTCATTACTTTCAAACATTATTAGATTGGAAGAAAAAAAAAAAAGTCCCTCAAATACTATTTCCATACTTTCTCCTTAATTCATTCTTCTTCATTGTTTTGAATAAAACATAATTCCTCTTCTTAAATAAATAATATAAATAGCAAATGCTCGGAATACGACTCTGCGTTCCTTCTTCAAGTTCATAGACTAATAATAATAAATAATAAGTGAAAATGTAGAGAATTATGCATGTTATCAATGGCATCATTGGATAACAATGATGTTATCAAAAATTATGATGCAAAATTGTGTACATTTCATTTATTATTAGTCTGTTTGAGCTTGAAAAAGGAATGAAGAGTTGTTCCAAAATAAATATAAATCGCAAATTTTAAGTTTAAATAAATAATTTGTTTGAGAAGAGGAATTTTCCCTCAACGAAATATAATACAGTTGGTCGATAAAATATGGAACCACTCTTTAAGATTAAATTAGAATTCCAGAAGGAATTAAGTGATGAAAAGATAATTTATTCTTCAGGCAACGATTACAACAAGTTCAAGGTCTTTGGTGATTCAAAAGAAGATATCAAAAAGAAAAAAAACTATAATAATAAAGTAATAATATTCTTATAAAACTAGTTATGTCTTAGAAAATTAACTAATCAAGAAGCTGTAACTTTGTATTTAATATTATATTTTATGTAAGAATGAAATTATTAAGTCTATTTTATCATCATTTATTCTACGACAAGACAGGCCTATTATTCAAAGAAGTACTTTTACAGATAAAGATTGACCTTTAAATTCTACTTCAAAGAAAAAGGATTAGGAAAGATTAAGATAACAGAAGTAACATCCTTTCCTTTCGTTAGCTATTTAATACATTTTAAGGAAAAAGAAAAACAAACGAAAATTAACCAAATGAAACTCATTGAATGATGTTTTATAAAAAAGAAAGAAAAGACCTTTTTCTTTTCTTAAATAAAGATGGATGAAGTAATTAAAGAAATAAACAGAGTTAAAAATAAATAAATATCAAATGAAATTAAAAAAACAAGAAAGAAATAAAACGGTGTAATTTATTTTGCTTTAATAATTAAAAATGACATTAATAGTACTGCTTTATTTGTTCCAACAATACTACAAAATTTATCATCCAACAAATTTTATCAACATTAGACAGATGATGATTTTTTTTGTTAAGACTTAATATTTTCTATTTTCTTTTTTTTTTATCTACATAAAAATAATAAAATAAATAATGGTTTTCTTTAGGGTAAGAAATAAGCCAGATTAATAGGATTTTTTTTTTCATTATTTTCTTACAATATTGAAGTACTCGAGGAAGAATAAAAAAAAATAATAAACTTAAATATATAAATAAATTGAATTCGATAGTTACATAATTCCAACCCATATATACTTATGTAAAGTTCAAAATAAATTAAGGATTAAAAATATTTATCCTTAAACTTATGCAAAAGAATGATAATAATAATTGCCACCCCTATTATAAACAAACTTTTCTGAAGACGAAAAAGAAAAAAAAAAAATAGATTTGAAGGCCTTTATACTACAGAATCCGAAAAACAAACAATGAAGTTTTCTCTTAAAATTAGATTATGCAGGAGTCAAGCCAAAATAACGGAGGAGAAAAGTTAGTAACTGCTATATAAATAAATAATTTTCAAATATTAATAAATAATAGCAACAAAACAACAACAACAATAATAATAATGTAAACTATCACATGTTAATAACTTACTAATTAAAGCTATTTTAATTCGCTGCATGAATCACTATAACCTTTTATTTAGAGAATGAAATCCTTGAAAAAATAATAACGTTATTCTTTTGCTTCATAGAAATTTACAATTTAAATTAACATTCTAATTTGTTACTGATCAATCTAGATAAAATGCTGATCAAAACCGACCCAAATATATGAAAATAACTAAGAATAAAGAGTTACCCGATCAATAATCAGTGACTGATTGACGGCAAGTTTTGGCGGTTTTGTCGTAGACGGATCCAGAAGGACAGTTGACATTGGGGGTGTCGAAGAGACTGAAGCCAACCCGGCCTCTGTTGAATCCCATGGAAGAATTATATTTTGCCAAAAACTTGAAAGGATTCGGAAAATCGTAGTCGGTATCATTTCCTTGATAATGGGATTGAATCAGTGTATTTCGTGTTGGCAATGATGTACTAATGGGATGGCAATAAAAACCACTCTTCACAGAAAAATCCAGTCCATAAAATAAGATGACAAGAAACACACACCGGAAAGCCATGTTGACCCAAAAAACAACGGAAGACCAAGTTCCTCTACCGCCATCAGGATTAACCCATTCCTGGGGGTGACTCAACATAATAAGCCGATCAGGAAAATCCTTGCCATTAATTCCACCACCCATATGCCTCCTATCAAATGTATTCTTCCATAAATGTCTTCTTCCAAACTAAGATGCAGTATTTAAATTGTTATTTTTTTAAAAAATATAATTATATAAATACTTACATATTTTGTATTCAAAAAGGCCATACAAAAGATCGCTCTACAACTGCGCTAATATATATATATTTATTTATAACTGAATTCATTTACATATGTATAATTGCGATGTTATTTCTTAATTAGACCTACTTAACTTGATTTAATCAAATGCCTTTATGTAATTTCATATTTATATCCATTATTTCATGACGTGAAGTAAAAGAATATTTCCCTTGTTTTTTCCACTATCTCTCCTGTGGTAACAATTTTCGTTTTTTCATCAGTCTCTTTTTCTATCTATTCTCTCTCCTATCCAACCTATCTTTTACAATGGCTTTAGAATAACTTTCTTTTTCTTCAATCTGTGCTTTCATCCATCTATCAATGTTTCTGTCCGTAAATATAAATTGATATTCTGTTTAAAACCACTTCTTCTCTTTGTTGCTGTTTTTTTCAAGAAGGAAAGACGGCAGCCATTTTCTATTCTGATTGAGCCGAGGAAAGATAAAAGCAATCAAGAACCTGTCTACATTTGAATAAGAATAATTTGAAAAGTACAGCTGGTTTACAAGTGGGTTTTATTTAGGTTGAAATAACAAAACTGAGCTGAAGAACAGCTGGGGCTCTTTCAAAGTCATTAAAACAAAGTATTCGGTTATTGAATTCTTTTTACACAGTGTCACTCAAATTCTGTTGTTAGACTCAAGTACTAAATAGATGGTGTCATTTCTTTAAACGATGATTCTGTTTATATTCACCTGAATACAATAATAGTGGGAATAGTAAATTCTTTTCACATTATTCACAACTCAAGTCTTAACGAAGAGTTTACATTGAAACCTAACTTATAGGAAACCCTTCAGCAAGACCTAATTTCCTAGAATGTATATATAGATAGAGAGAGGAGAGATAGATAGATAGATGCCTACAACTTTTATGGTTGGAACCAGAACCTTGGATTAAAAACCCAAAATAATAATATAAAAAAATTAAAAAAGTAAATAGGCTAATTGGATTATTAATATATCTAAATCTCAATAAAATAATTTAAAAAAGAAATAAAATGAAAAAGCTTTCATTTCACAAATTCAATTCATGATAAAGACAAACCTAATTGTAAATGACTAACAAAATGTTGACTATTAAAATTTTGATTTGTAGTTGACATCAATTATAAAGCAAAAGTTTAAAACAAGACCAAAAACAAATAATGTAAGTTATTCAAATTTGAGTGAGAAATAGCAACATGTTTGAAATGTAATTCATAAAAGAAAACTACGATCGCCAGTGTTTCTTTTAAGAATTACATTTTACGGAATAGGCTTCACTTCGCAATAAACATTCAAGCATTTTTGTCTTCAGAAAAAAATACTTCATTTTAATCAAAAATAGTAAAAAGCCATAACTTATTTTTAAATTTTGAAACACAAACAATGGAATTTTAAAGAAAAACAACGAAACCATTTCAGATCATTAGAACTGTTAATAATTCGGAGAAAACTTTTTTTTTTAACTCATTTGATAGAATTTTTATTTCTATTATAATAGAATTTTTGTAGATGTTATTGGTTAAAGGAAGTTCAAAGTGTTTCCTAAGGAAAAGATATTTAAAAAAATTAATTTACTGTTTAAGATGTCGGCAGACAAAAAAGTGACCTATAAATAACAGATATTAACTTCTTTGGATGAAGAACAGCAGAATAAAATACACTTGATTTTCATTTTAAAGTTAAAATCGAAGTTAAATATGGCGCCGAAATTTGGTTTATGGAAGACACTACTGGAATTTCTTTTCCCTAACCATTCGTGAAAACCTTAGAATAAGAAATCAACGTCTCTCTCTCATCCAAGGGAATTTAAAACCCAAACAAAAATTATAATCACTCCTTCTTCCTAAAGAGTAAACATGAAAAAGTTTGAAATTGCCAAATAACATAAAAAAAAACCTATTATTTATTTACTTGTTACTTAAAGTTACTCAAATTGAACATTTAAAAACAATATCAACAAAAAAGAAGGAAACAGCACCCTATCGCTCCTTGGAATTAGAACGGCTTTTACAGTAGTTTGTGAAACACAAAGCAAAAAGATAAGATTAATAGAGATAGAAATTATAGGTTTAAAATTCCTTAAACATGCATCCGAACAGCTTCTTAAAATGCAAAAATACTTTATTAAATTCATTAACAAAAAAATTCTTTTTTGAGCTGCCATAAAAACTGAAATAAATAAATAAAATGGTCAACCAAAAACAAGACCATTTGTGTTATTAGTGAAAACATAAGCAATTCGGTAACTACATACACACACACACATTATAGAATGGTCAGAAAGTAGTTTCAAAATTAAATGCTGAAGTTATTACAGTCTGTATGGTTTATAGAAGGGACCTGGAGCGGAGGTCGTGCTCGCCCTTGACTAGAAAGGCGGTTCTATTCTAAGAATTTAGAGCCGGTTTACAGTCTGAGTATTATTATAAAAATGTCTGGGGACTAACGCAAACGCTCCTGTAGAGGGACTCAACAACAATGAAATTTGGATTATGTGAAATCCGAACTGTGAAATGCGCTTTGATAGTTTGATGAGTAGGCCTATTTAATTTTGCTATGCATATAAGTATGTAAGTATAATAAAAGAGAGAGCTTTTATTAATCAAACATTATTAATTAATCACTGTGTGACTCACACTTTAAAATGTTCAAATAACAAAACTGACTGTATACATACAACTAATGAGAAAATACGAAAAACTTTCATGTTAAATAAATATTATTTATTTTACTGTTCCTTAACAGTCTTAGAAAATGACAGCAAAGGACTATTTTGCTCCAAATGTGACATTTCCTCATTCCCGTTCGAAGGTCAAACTGATCCAAACATTAACCAAAGGCGAACGCGCATTTGTAACGTCAGCGGTGCGGAAGTGAACGGTGCGTTCTCGATGCGAATAGCGCTCACTATGTCAGTTGTCGCCAATCTTCCAACCGGAAAAAGAAATGAAGCTTTTCACGAATCATTGGTTTTTGTGGCAAAGCTACGTCCGATGGATGACGAGAGATTATTTGTAAAGTCTTGGTTTATTTCTATAACAATGGATGGAGTAAAACGAAAGAGGATTTGAACGTGTGTTGTGAGATATTAACCAGAGACTTAGGCGGAATTTGGGGGGAGGGGCAAGGGGGACAATTGACTCTCCCCAATTTTGAGGAAAAAAAATAAATATAAGTCCACAAGCATTATTCACTTTTGACCCCCCATTCAAAATGTTTTTTCCCCCCCCCCCCCTCCCAAACAAAATGTTGAAATTCGGCTGATAACCAGAGAGGTGTGGTTTTAGAAGGTGTTTTTATTGGGTTGGCCAATAAGTTCCTTCGTTTATTTTTAGATGGTTCTAGTAGGCTTAGGTATCTTTGACGTCATTCGACACCATTTTGTTAGATTGTATTCTGACAGCTGCCATATCAGGGTGCATTTAAAACAAAAACTTAAAAAAAAAAAAAAAAAAAAAATCAAAAATGGGGAATTTTGTATAGCCAGTTTAATATTGAAGATGGAAGACAATAAGCAAGATTCTCGGCAAAGTATGCTTTATTATTTCAAGAAAGATAAAAACGCAACTAAAACGCAAAAAAAGATTTGTAAAAACTCTATAGGTCTAGATAATGTATCAATAGATTCAAACAATTCCAATAATTACTTTGCATTATCTTAAATACATCTATTTTTGAATTTACAAATTATTTTGTACTTTCGTTTTAAGAAATTTGTCTTTTTAAATTTATTTTTATTTCTGGCGTTATGAGCACTATTTTTACTTTTTATTGAAAATATTTATTAATTTTCAGGTTTTACTTTTTAACTACTGTCAGCACATACAAATCACTTTTTTCATTCTTGACAAAGACATTTATAGGAATATGGAAAAGCCTTTCAATATAATATAAAGTACTTTCTGAATCAGAAACCGGTCATAAGTTTATTAAATTTCAAATTGATGGTAAGTTTCTCTAAACAATTTAGCTCGTGTCGTAAGTCTGTTGGGTTCAATTGGACTTAATCCAGGAATAGCTTACGACTAATTGGAGATAAAGGGGGCGTTAATAAAGTTTATAAGTTTTATTAGTTCGTCAATTTAACTAATTTCCTTTCTATTTTAATTTTCAAATTATTCCAGAAATGCTTGATTATATTTCCCTCTTAAAAGGATAAAAACAATATTTTAATAAAAAACTTAACTTTGCCCTTTACTATAAAATTAAATGTTATATTTAAAAAAATATGCTAAATTACTAACAGACTTAATAATTCTAACCAACTTTAATTTTTAAATGGAATACAATGTATATTTTCAACTTAAATAACTTTATGTCAAAGAAGACAGAAGATAAGAAAACAATCCATCTTAAAAAAACAAACAAACAAACGAATAAACTTAATGGTCCCTAAGATTTAGTTCACATAAGAATCAGAAATGAAACTGAACTGTTCTAGATTAAATTCCTTACAGCCAGTTTCAAAAAAAGATCGGGAGTGACGTCAGGCGTAGGAATCTCTATTCTGTGGTAGTGAGATGGTCTAAGCACTGTCTTTCAAGCTAAGGTTCGCTGAATCGATTCTCCTACCTGCCTTTTTTGTTTTGTTTTATTTTCTCGCTCCCAGTTTTTTAGTTTTGTAATTAATCCTCTTTAAATTATACATATTTTAATTTTATTCTCGCCAGTCAAATCAAAGGACCAGCAAAGACTGACCTTTTACGATTAAAGCATATTTAAGGAGACACTTGCGAGTTAGTGGAGGCAGCCATGATGTCAAGTAGTTCGACAACTTAATAACCAATAGCATGATTAATTTTTACTAGTTTGAAAATTTCCACAAAAAATAATTTTAAACACTTCATTACATATCATTACAAAATTAATTTTTACTTTCACATCATATAAAATCTTTTGCTTCCGTAACGATATTTACAGAAAGGTGGAACTATGTTTTGGGCTGACGGATACTGTGTAACTTGGTTCAATGACGTCACTCCTGATCTTTTTCTGAAACTGACTTTAGAATAGTCTTTAACAAAATAAGATTGATTCTTAAGTTAGTTTTCTGTCAATAGTATTTATTGATTTGTAACTGATAAAAGAGTTTATAACTAAGAAATTGAAATTGCGACGCTCTTCATTTCAGCAAATTTTACAAAATTATATAAATTTACGAAACTTTTAATTTTTTAATTTACATTATTCCATTTTTTATTAATTTCAAATAAATAATATATAGATAGGACATCAAATTATTTTTTATATGTTCATTCAGTATATAAATTATAATAGTAATAAAACGAATTAGAAAGGAAAAAATATTAAAAAAAGAATAAGCATGTGTTTTTTTTCCTGTCTGAAGAATCAATAGTTTTTATTTTGAATCTAAACAAACAAAATATAGAATCAAAAGATACGTTCATTTTCACTGTGATAGGAAATACAGTAAACTCGCGATTATCCGCGTACCTGTCCTGTTTCCATTTTTTTTTTACTGTGCAATAAATTACGGAATCAACAAACATTTTTTAAATCTAGAATAAGATAAAATATAAAAGAGGCACAGTTAGCGACGTCCAGGTAGGGGGTTTTCGTGTTTCGACACAAAAAAACAAAAACAAGTAACCGATTTTTTTTTTTTTTTGTTAAAAAGTAAGAAAATAAAGTAAAATAAAATAAAATAATTGTTTATAATGTATGTAACGCTATTTTAATGTAAATAAAATATGTTAAAAGCATTTTTGTGTTGATTTTTGTCCTTTTTCGTCTTATTTCGGATTCGCTTAGTTTACTGAATAACTATAGGTTCTATTGAATAAGTATTTTAGAACTGAGTTCATATAATCACCGATACAAATACACAGTAAAATGTATGATTATTAATTTGATACAAAAGAAACAAATCAATGAAATGTATTTTTTAAATTGAAAACAATTTCATTTGTTATTAACCTTCGTTTTACAGTTTTTTTGTCGGCAATTTTATAACTTTTATCAATAACATTTCCAAGGGCTGTGGAAAGTAAATGACCTCGTCCGCGTGAACCAATTAAAAGGTGGCTTTTTCCAAGGTTATCCTGTATTTGGGATGTTCAGGATTAAAGGGAACATTCGAGATTCCGAATGAGAAAAAATAAAATCAAAACTAACAGATGAATAATAAAATGCCTTACATGAAAGTTTTAACTAAGAATCAACGTGGCATTGATATCACAATCTTACACTAAACTACAAGAAACAAAATAATCGAACAAGTCACTTTTATTGTATAAAAAGAAAAGAAAGAAAACAAAACAACAACAAATTTAAAAAAAAAAAAGGAAAATAAAATGGTCGGAATCAATGTGGAACCTAGAAAGCTGAATAAACTTCACAAGCTTAAATAAAATACAATAAAATCCTCTATTTCGAAAGTAATGCGTGATACTGACGAATCGATAAAGTTTTCTCATTACAGAAATGACTGAAGAATAAATAATGCTTTTATTTTATAGAAGAAGTTATTGTTAAATCAATTTAATCGAAATCTGTTATTAAATTTAAAAAATCTTTCAATACTAATGACAATGTAATTATGTCTAGTAATAATAATTATACCATTAACAGTTTCCTGTCAATATGGTATTTTCTTTATTCTTATTATTATTCAAAATGTTTAAGTTTAGGATTTTTGAGAATTTATATTTAATCGTTGGTTTAATTTTGAATTTGATTTTGTTTTCTCTTCACATTAATCATCGGAAATCAAAATAATTCTTAATAATTTTCTATTAAATTAATTAAGATATCTAAAAAACAAAACAAACTAAAAGTCGAATATCCTCATTAAAAGTAGTAGAATTCGTTGATGATTTTACGTTTCTCTGATTTCCAAGAAGTTTTAAACAAATAAAGGTGGTTAATATGATATAATTGAATAGTATGGAAATGATTGAAGCTGGTTCTCAACCCCCATATTAAAACTCACAATCATTCTCAAAACCACTTGCCTAAGATTTTGAAAATGTGACTGAAAATTATAAATCTTGTTTTTAAAAAAAGTGATCTACTAGATTGAAATGACACTTTTTATAATTTAATTTTCCCAAATGAAAAACTGAAACAGAAAATAAAATAAATTTGTTTGCATAGAAAATAAACAGGATACTTATTTCGTTAATTTAAAAAAAATTGAAGTTTTTTCCATCTTGAACTCAAGATTAAAATAATTCACAATTCTTGAAAATTAATAAAAGTTGATTAATTGAAAAACAAATAAATAAAAACAGCATTAATTCGGATATCATAATTGGGATATATCATTCGGATATCATGTAATAGTCCTCACGAAGCAATAAATGCAACAGATAAAAAAGTGGCAAATTGTAAAATTAGGCGTAACCATACCATCCTATCTCTTCAAATTAACTGTTATGAAAATTAAAGGCTATGTATTATTCGTTAAGAATTGCAACGATGTAATTAAGATTACTTACATGATAAGGAAGTTTATGTGAATTTCTTCTTTTTCCTACGAAACTATAGACACTATCTTTAGAACCGTTCGTCGATCTCCACTGACGATGGACTATGATTAGGGACAAAGGCTACACAAGATATAGCCACTCAAAAAGACGGAAAAAAAAAGAAGGAAGATGATGATGAAGGGGCAAAAAATAATTAGAAACTTACGCAAGGAGTTATTTTCTTCGAAGCTCACTCTGTTCCCCCAACTGTCTCCGGTCTAATTACGAGTGATCTAATTGAGTAAAGGCGGATCCTCTTTACAACGAAGATAACATAGATTTCACCCTCATTCATGAAATATGAGAAGATTCCATGATCGACAGAAGAGCGCTGATCACTCTGTTCACTTCTCCAGGGGTGGGAAAGGACGAGAAGTGATTGGTTTTTTTTTTTTGTTCTTTCCTTTTCTTTTCAACCTCTTCGAGCCGATGGCAGTTGTTGTCCTTGAGAATCCAGCGACGCCATCTCTTGTGACCCTGTACCTTCCTTCAGATGGATTTTTTGATTCCAGAATATCAGCACCGACACATTAAACTTCACACAACAACAGAGAAAAAGAATTCACGTGAAAAATGGCTTTTGAATATAGAGCACGTCATCCAGGCATCCGCAGTTCATATTTAACTTACGTAATAAAAAGAGTGCGTGAATAAGTATTACGCTCGAAATGTAATATATTCTCTTTGATTTATGCTGGTTCACTGCTTAATTTCATGTCAGCTCCAACGTCAACCGCATTTCTAGGAAACCTTCTGCGGAGGAATCCAAGTAAAATTATTCACTTTACTAAATTTACTAAGTTTTTTTACTTGATTCCAGTATTAAAAACCAATATATTCAGAATGTTTGAATATTTTGAGCTTAATTATAATTTATAATACCCTTTGTTATAATTTACGGTCTATTTAATTTAATTTAATTTAATTTTTTGAACATTAAAGATATTTGGAAAGAGGATAGAAAAGAGGGAAGTTATTTGGCTAATTGAGATAAAAAGAGGTTTTTAAAAATTACAAATTTCTCCGATGACGCAAATATTTGGTAATTAAGAGTTTCAGTAAAAGAAAAAACAAAGCAGAATAATGAAATTTAAATCAAAAACTTTAATGAAGAGCAAACTTTTAAAAATAAGTATTAATAAAAAATAAAATTATAGATTCATTAAATCTTCACGAAGACCACATAAATTACAAAGTTATTATAGATTGATTGAGGAAAATTTTAATGCTACTTCTAACAAAATTCCCATCCGTTTTCCATGGATCTCTAAAGGTTATCCCGTACATTTGTCTGTCCTGTATATGTGTGTGTGTTTTTTTTTACAACTTGAATAATATAATTTCGTGTTTTGATCTAACTAGCTATAATTAAGTCTGGGAAGAAATACAATTATTTATATTCTAAACATTACATATCTTCAATGATGCCAGCGTGGTTGGGAGAAGCAAAATCCCTAATTTTCCTAAGAATCCCTGCTTTTGAATCCCTGAGTCGGATCCTTTGACTTCCTTTCGGGCTTTGAACCAGACAATATTACGGAACAAAGCAGCATTTTGTTTCTTAAATAAAGGTTTCTAAATTTATTGGTTAGGTTAGAAGTGATTTACAGAATTGAACAAATACAACATAATTAACAGTAAGGCATGCTAAATATTTTTATAGTGGATGTTAGTAGCAATATTCATTGTATGTCATCGTTCATTTACTATTAAAAACAAATTCACTTAAAATAAGTTGCTTAAAAAGAAAATAATAATTAAGTTGATAAATATTTTTAGCTTCAATAACAAAAAGTGAATCTTTAATGCTCATCAGTTAGGTTCAATCCTTCAGTGTCATAGAATCACTTTAATCGTAAGGAAATGCTAACTAACTAAAAACCAAAATGAAATGCAAATAATTCAACCAATTAAAACTATATCAGATTATCTAAAAAGCATTCTATCCAAACCGGACATTATTTTTGTGATTTTTGTGCCATTAAAAGTATATTTACTGAAAAGTAGGAGCTGAAACAACAACAAAACCGTTTGCTACTTTTCAGTAAAAGTAGCAAATTAAAAGTATTTTAAAAGGCAAAAGAGCGGCCACTGACACTATTCCTTCAACAAGTCAATCAAAAAGCAAAAGTTAAGGGAAAGTAGGGATAAAGAGAAAAGTCAAGCAATCCTTCCAGATGCTTTAGACGTACTACTGAGGGATTGACAAAATTCGAACCAAGACCATCATCGGTCGCCGGTGGATGATCAAACAAACAAACTGTATTCTTCTTGTATCGACAACGGTCAACTTTGGACCATGATCTAGTCCGACCTGACAACGTAAGGGTGAGGTTAGAAAATTGAAGGAGGAGGGAAATAACCAGAAATAACCCTGAGATTGTAAGTCCCAGGGAGAAACAGACGAAACAGAAGGAGAAAGAAATAGCCATGCACATTGCGGGATTCGAACCCGGGTTCCGATACATCGACCACACGTCCGACCGCTCGGCCATGGCGGAACGGCTTCAAACTGTATTATTATAGTCAGAAAAAACAAAAGCAAATCCCTTTCATATAATGTACTAAACAATTGTTACATCTTTTTGGTCCTCCTTCAATCTTTTTTAAGATCCTTTGATGGATTCCTTTCTACTGATGATAAATGAGAATCTTTTTTACCGAAATAATTTTAGAGCTTGCGTTTGAAGGATATTTCAATACAATGGATGCTGAAAATCTATTTAATATTATTTTCAATTTAGAATAAGAAACAGAATGTATTGAAATGAACAGCAAATGAGGAGAATAAAAACAAAAACAAAAAAACGGTGAAATGCATTTCAATTTATCACACAATAAATTTTAATAATATATATTCTTTTTTAATTTTGTATTTATAACTTTATAAAACATATATTTTTCTCTTAACTTTAGGGATAATATTAATTTTATTACTTGTTTGCAAATAGAACTGTTTTCTTTATACACTGATCAGTCGTTTTCACTGATTCATTCTTTTCAAATGAATTTTGTTTATCAACCGGATTTCAATCCTTTCTTTACATTTCAAGTGGATGAGACATCCTCTCTCCGTTATTGCTCCACCTTCATGCTCTAAATTCAGATTTTTCCCAATTTCCTGTGTAAGTATTTTCTCTTTATTTGTATATATTTTTCCTCCTCTTGACACTTACTCCCACGCCATTCAATCTCCTTTTACACCTACGAAATTTACTTCAATTATAAAACACGCTTCTTCTAAAGTGTAAGTGTTGGTGTTTGAAAACCGTCCAATGATGCTCTTTATTGGTTTGCTACATTTTTATTCAATTTCCTTGGAAAGGGCGACTCTTGAACTCAGTTTATGTTGAAAAGGGTTTGTATCCTGTAATAACACTGAACCGGTAGATGCATGCTCTTGAAACTTATCATTCATATTTATGGACAACAGACAATGTAATTTTATTTGACAATTTTTTTGCAGGTATTCTCGATGAACAATTTCCTCGTCAGGCTGACAAAAATTCCAGTCCAAAAGCATTTCCAATGTTTTGTTTACTCGTTATGCACCGAAGTAACTTCCTAGATCCGTGGTCTATGGCAGCAGTCGCCAACCGGTGGTCCACGGACCAATGGTGGTCCGTGCAAAATTTTTGATGGTCCGCAGAAAAATTTAAAATTGAAATTTAAAATTTAAATGTCTCAACATTTTTTTAAAAAAATTTTTCTCGGGAACTATTGAACCTAGAGAAATGATTAAATGACCAATGTCCACTATTTTGAATCGGTGTTATGACCTCATGTATCGCCAGGTGTCGCATTCTTCGCGAGATCAAATTTTTATTTTTTTTAAGTAATTACACTATAACTTTGTTATCTTTAATGGGTTATCTCATATTAATAAAATAAAAGTTTTCTAATTTTTATTATACATATGTATTTACCTTTTTTTTCTAAATTCATATTAGTGTATGCATTTGAATGAAATATTTCTACTGTTTTTCTTTGTTTTGTTTTTGTTTTTTCAGAAATTAAACCTTTTTTCTTTTAAATTACTTGCGGATTTCTTTTTTTTTTTTTTTGCTTTTAGTCTATTTTAAACTCAAAGGTCACAACCTACGACTTTCTTTCTTTCAGAAAAGGATTGGTTTTGTTCTTAAAAATCAATAACAGGACGTTAGTCCTATCTAGATCCGTTACGGAACAATATTTAAATAGTCAGAACATTCTTCCTTGTTTATGTTGACTTATTGGCTACTATTTACGACGTCAACTATTGTGTCGGTTTTGGTTACGTGTATCTGTAGTACAAAATGATTCATTCAAACGGAAATCATAAACGAACACAAATAATAACACCCACCAACATTTATTTAATGATTTTCAAATTAAAAATCTCACTCCATTGCTTTTGATTTCTGTTTCCACCATCCTTTTTTTTTCTAAATCTGTCTGTGTGTTTGTTTGTACGCTCTCGTATAAATCTTTTATCTATTCAATCAGTGAAAGTATCTTGATATTTTTAATTTTGGACCAAAAACAAAATACGATCTATTGTGTGGGAAGAAAAGCTTCATAATTGAAACAATTGATTCTTGTTAGATTTCTTTCAATATCTATTAATGTAAACTTCCTCAAATTTCGCTTCCTTTCATGTAAATAAAATGAATTGATTTTAATTTTGCTGAATTAATTTTTAGCCAATGGAAAATATGATGATTAGTTGTTTTCATTTGAGATTTTTGATTTAAAAATACGGAGGCTTTTCGTTTGCGTCATTTTCACAAATTATTAAAAAAAAAAAAAAAAATACGCAATATTTTAAGAAAAATATATAACAAAAATTGAACTCATTAAACTTATGAATATATACATATGATTCGTGTGAAAGCATATACTTTTTATCCATTAACAGAGATGATAAGTTGTGTAATTGAATATATAGATTTTCAGTTCTATAGTCACTAGAAGAATCAGTTTGGCAAGTATCCGGAAAGTAAACAAACAAATGTAAATATTGTATCACAAATCTGAAAAAATATATTTCCTTCTTGTTAATATTATCAAATCCCAAATTAAAATATATTTGATACATTATTTGTTGATAAAAAGTTCCTAAGTTCTTTATCCTTTAATGACAATGTCCACTAAAACACTAATGTTCATAAAGTTCATAAAGTCTTTTATAACACTAAAAGTTATTCACTCGAAGTAAATTCTTAATCTTCCACAAATTCTTTAATTATTGCTATTTTCCTCTTGTAACCGTTGTATCAATAATATAACTTGACATGGATCTCGAAATAGCCCAACGCTAAACTAAACTCGTCTTCTATATCAATAAATGTATTAAAATGACTTACTTCATTTCTTCTATAATTCTATCCGTTCCTTAGAAGATTAAAACATATCGTCATTGATCCTTGGATTTCTCTTTTTAATCTAATCCAAACGAAAGAAGTCACTTGAACCCAATATGGCTCTGGTTGTTCGATATCCGAATCCCATCGACACTATTGAACGTCTATCCAGAGTTCCTGTGGACAAACTAGAATAACATTAATGCCAAAATATCATTCGCTCAACTAGCATTAATATTTTAAATGTTAGAATCCGAAACTAAATAAGTACTTCAACCCAGCTAAGTCATTTATCTCGAAGTATTTCTTCTATTCGGCCTGCAGAAGTTTGTCTCTTGCGCCATATTCGTCTATCTTCTCTGGAACGATGTTACAATCTGTCCCGTCATCTTTCAAGGACAATCCAAACTCTTGCAGTCGTACTATCATGTTGTTATAACAATCACATCATCAACTCACCAGTTCTCATACTTTAAAAACAATAGTGTTAGTGATATCACGGCCAACAATAGTTCATAAATTCTCTCCTTTTGTTTTGGACAATAATAAAATTAACTTGATATGTCAGTTGCATATTGCCAACATTAATTTTCACTATCAGTAGAAAATAACAAAACAGTTTCCAAATTCTTTCATTGATTTCATGCTTAAGATAAATGATGCAAATGCCAGAAACATACAGAGGCTTTGGAGAAAACTTTCTTTGTTTCCATGATGAGAAATAATATTATTTTTGCGTCTTCTTGAAGTTAAAGCTAAGAATAATAATAATAAAAAAATAATCAAAACCACTTGGGGTTCACGAAGCTATTGGAAACTACTTACGGTAGACAATTTTTCCCACTGAGATGCATCAATGGAAGTACAGAAATAATGAAAAATATTCATTATTTATTATATGCTAGAAATAATGCAAGTATTTCCTGAAATAAAAAAAAAAAACCCTCACTGACTCAGAGATGTTTACGCAGGGAAAGTCCATTATGTTAGCATCGTATTAAAAATCAAACAAACTGGCTCAAGTCTATTAACCAAAACAAAAGAATCATAAAAAGAAAAAAAAATTCTGCATATTCTGTAAGAAAAAGCTCACAAAATACTGATGTTGGAAACTGAAGAATGACTTCAAGTAAAAAAAAACGATGATGTGTAGTAATATATGAAGATCATTATTATCTGTTATTATCTTTTCAATGAAAACATTGAAGCAATTCCTTCATGAACGATTGCTACGGCTCATTTCATGAACGTCCTATCAGTCATTTTCCATACAGCTGTAATCCAACTGAAGATGATATTTATAATCATAAGCAGTCGACCATTACAGGTAAAAAGGATTTGTCTGTCAATTATGTAACGAAATATGGTTTCACCGTAATATCAACAATGATCTCTGTTTCATACAAATGAAATGAAAATGTTCACAGCTCACTAAAAATCACAAAGCTTTGAAAAACAATAAGGAAAGAGGAAACACTGAAACAGGTCTTGAAAAGATCCAATCCAAAAGATTGAAAATTGCAAAAATGAGCAAGATAGATTTTTAATTGAGTCATATTTTATAAATTCCAAAGATTGTTTTAATAAAGATAAGTTATTGAAAATTAATAATATTTCTTTAAATTTATTCAAGAAATATATGAAAGCAGTTTGATTATCTTTATTCAAGAAATATATAAAAGCAGTTTGATTATCTGAATGCTTTAACTAATGTTGTAATTTGGCTTAATATAACATTGTCATTGTTTTATTATTCATATGATTCTTTCAGATTATTATTATATTCTCTGTAATGCTTTCGGATTGTATTAGTTTATATTTGACTTAAATTATTATTCTGTGATACTTTCAAATTATTCGTAGTGATCTTTCCGATTGTAAGAATTTTTTTTTTTCATGTTTGTTAAGGATATTAAGGAGAAAGAACATGTTTGGTTCCTCTCCCTTATATCTGAAGAAAGAAACAGGAAATGTTTCTGAAATATTATAAAGTTATTAAATAGAAGAATATCTTTGTATTATTATTTATTATTTAACAAAGCTTGATGTAAGTATATATTTAACATACGTATAAGATCAAAATTACTTCTCCTTTTGTTTACGTCGCGTGAAAATACTAACACATCACTATAAGAATTATACAATACAACATTGGATGAATTAAAACTTTGCATAAAAATTCTCTGCAAAAAATTGAAAAATTACCTCCTCCTTCTTTGCTAACTTCTTACATAAACTTCAAGATTCTAACCAGTATAAAACAAAAACAAAAAACAAAACGCTAAACTTACAGGATAAAACTTTACAGGAATATTCACTGGAACATTCTCTTTAGAGGCAGTCGACTGAAATATTTCTCTGAATGAGAACAAGTAGATGGACTCAATAGAAGGATTCAAGATCTTCGAATATGAAAATACGAAGATAAGTAGATCATAAGAAATAAATAGAACACAAGTAGACTAATCAACAAGTAGACTTAGTCCATCCATTAGTGTTTCTGGACGATTGCTTTATCTCGCTTCACAAAACTTTCTACAGTATTATAAAAGGAAAAAAAAAAATCATCTTACAATAAAGATAAACCAGAAGAAGTAAGATAATAATTTAAACCCCCTCCGAGATATCACAGGCCAATCTGGAGACAAAAATCCAAATATAAAAATGCTCAAAGGATTTGTTATGAGCTAAATTTGGAAATTTAGCCTCTAACAAATAAATTGGATATTATTTTTACAAAATATGTATTTTTCTGAACATGTTATAAGGAAATCTAGTTGCAGTCGACCTTTGGTGAGGTTTAGGATTTTGTTATTTTGATTGAATGGATTGTGAGGAAATTTTTGTACATGTAAGCGGATTGCTGCGAGGGTGTTTATCACTGAAACAAAGGTGTTGATGGAATGTGGGGAAAGTTCTTCTTGGTAAATTGTAGATTCTGAGAAGATATTTCAGTAGATGAATATAAATATTTTCTCCTTAAAGCAGTGTTTCTCAACCTTTTAGTAATTGCGACCTAATTTTCAATCACAATTCTCATCGCGCCTCCCCTACAACCAAAAAAAAAACCAAAAAAAAAAAAAAATCTCCAAACCGAGGAACAGTATTTCTCGATATACTCACGCCCCCCTTTAGTTTTATCACGCCCCCCCTAGGGAGGCGCGCCCCACAGGTTGAGAATCGCTGCCTTAAAGTGTTAAAAAAATAGAACTTTGAATCTAATTTCAAATGACAATTGAATGGAAGCGGTATGAGGAATAAAACAACTACGATAACATCCTTTGTTGATAGCACGAGCTTTACAATAATGTGATGCTCATTCAAGAATGGTGAGGCAAAGTGGGTTATACGATGGTTTTTGCTGTTGTTAAAAGTGTGGAAGAAATGAAGGCGATTAGATCAATTGAATGAGATGAAATCGGATCGAGAGCAACTACACATAAGATGAGTATTGCTCCTTGAAAAAGGCGTTATTTGTCAAAAGAATATTGCACATCGTTTATTTTATTTCGATCATATTTATTAATAGAAGATTAATATTTGTAGGAAAGGATAACAGACAGAAAGTACAAAGGAAATTATATGGATGGGGGAGTCGGGCCAGCTTAGGCCCAAATTGGCGATAAGGCTGCTGATATTAGCGAGATTCAGCAACGGGTAAGGTGAAATAAGGAACGCTGAGTCCGAGGAATGGTCTCCAAAGTAGTCAGATCCAGCCAATAAGAGCTACTATCCAGAGACTGTCATAGGTTTTAGTAGAACCCAACATCTCCGAGTGTTCATCCCTTTCATACTTCCAACATTTATGGGCACAAGATTTCAAAAGACAGCCGAGGCAAAGTAGACGAAAAACTAGGTTGAGAGTTGTAATCCAGAGACTGAAATAACAGAGAAATCCGGCTTGCTGAGATTGCCTCAAGTGAAGATAACGACGGCCGATCACCAGAGTTCTTAGCTATGTCTTATGGTCGCTTAAGGTAAGACTCCCATGGTTCCATGGCTAACAGAACTACTAACAACCCGACCCCCGCCTGCCTTTTACCTCCGGTAAGAAACCCGGTACCCATTTTATCGAGGGCTGGTGAACTTAGGGCCCATCTTAAGAGAAATATAACAGGAAAAAAATCCACGAACTCGGCAGCTGGTGAACCCAGCTCATTCAGCCTGTAGCCCAATGGGTTACCACTGGACCACATTTCAAAAAAATTCCATTACTTCAAAAATTTATTAACAAAATAAATTAAAATAATATTATTATAGATTAAAATAAATCTTCTTACGACTATAATACTTGAAATATCCTTTATTTTACTCCTAATAACATCTTCCATCGCAATTTCACGTGTTGGATTCTTGATATGTGTTATTGTTAGTTTGAAGTTTGGAAGGAAGAGATGTTTTCTCTCCTCCATATAAATAAAGGAAAAATAATTATCTCCTGTTTATAATATGTCAGTAAAATATGACTTCAACATTTTTATGCAATGAAACAATCCTTAACTGTTCGTAGAACACAATATTTTTGCTCTGAAATACGAATCTTAAATCTCCATTTAGTTGATTTCCATATTTTAATTAATGCTTCTTCGTGATACTTAGACCAACAATTAAGCTGTAAATAAAGTTTTTTTTCAGATCTATTGCTGGATATTCTTTCCAAAATACTTTGCTATTCTCTCATCCAATGAAAGGAATTCAACTCTGATAACGTCATTGTTAATATTCACATTTCAATTTGATGTCATTCATATAAAGAAATCCAATGGAAAAAGCTTATTAATAAGATTTTAAGTGTTTATTGTTCTTGAAGTTAATTAGAATATAAAGCCCGTCCCAAAATAATAATACAATACAAAAATAAATGCCTATTGGGACCGGTTGTATGTGCACCGTCCCATAGTTCCCACAACTAAATTAAGCAGAATTTAATTAAAATTACAGAAAGGATGCCAGACGTTTCGTCCAACAAGACATTTTCAATGGCCACTGCCTTACAGTTCAGAAACAGTCTAATTTTAAAGGTAAATAAACCAATGGAAAGCAAAGAGAGATAACGGGTTGTAAACCCTGTGGAAACTGGACCAATCATCAACGATGGAGGTGAAGACGATATCAACACCAACCAGAGAGAGGAAAGTGATCGAAGTAACCTGCATCTGATGATAAGGTCCAGACCATATGGTAAGGTTTACATCTCAGAAACCTAAATCCACCTAAGATGTTTGTAAATCGCCACCTCCATCGTTGATGATTGGTCCAGCTTCTACTAGGTATACAAAACGTAATCTTCCTTTGCTTCCCATTGATTTATTTACCTTTAAATTAGACTGTAATTCTGATGTGTAAAGCAGTAGCCATTGAAAATGTCTTGTTGTGTAGGACGAAACGTCTGGAATCCTTTCTGTATTTTTAATTAAATTTTGGCTTAATTTTATTCTAATGTGTTAAACAATTTTTATTAACTTCCAACATTCAAGGGAAATTTAACCCAAAAAAAAGATGTTACTACTTTTAAAGTGAGTATATTTTTCTAATTGTTAGTATTTTTATTTTTGTTACAGACTCTTTTAATATCTGTAATTAAAAAAATATTACTTTGATGTTATTAGAAGTAAAAAATCCGATAATTTTAATAGACATATTGGAAACAGATCATTTCTAATAAATTGTTGACGTTCATCCAGTGACCTTCAGTTTCTCAATGACGTAGTTGACCTTTTTTCCGAAGGAGGTTAAGTGGCTCATTTTACTTGAAATTACTTTTTTTTTTCTTTTGAGAATTCTGAAACCTTTCCAATAAAACTGCTTCATTTGAATACTGAAAGTTCTCCATTAAATTAACAAGTCAGTTAAACAGTGATTGCTGAAAGATCACTGCTTTAAAAATTTTCTTTTAATAATAACATTTTCTCAAAACCTTCCAAAATGAACAAAAATTTTATTTCGACTTTTGTAAATAACAACTTATTTATAACACAGGACACGAGGTCGACTTGACAAAAACTATAATATTAGGAAAAGAGAAAAACAAAATTATCAGAGAAGCTGTGGAATCCTACTTTATTTCATTATTAAAGTCATACAATATTTGTCTATCAAATATTAACATAAAAAAGTATTTAGATAATTTCAGGTATAAGAGGAAAATAAAGAAATTGAAAAAGAAGAACGAAGAATAATAGTTGCCAAAGGGTCAATAGTCAAATCGTCACCTTATTCAATTCAAATGTGACGATGGAAAGCAGAAGCATTAAGCAGAAGCACGTGAATATGGAAAATCTAATTTTTCTGAAGATTCCAACAGAGGGACTAAAGCAGACGATAGAAAGTTCATCTCCTAGAAAAATCTCTGATAGACATGACGAAACGAGAAATCACCAGTTTCAAAATCTTAAATTTCATTGACTTAACTTTGTATAAATGTGGAATATCTCTCAATGTAATTACGATTGATAAAGGAGCTCTGCCAAAGGATCCGAAAGCTCTCATGACATGATATAACGTATATCAATAATTTTTAATGTTTTGTAATGCAATTTTAAATACGAATTGATGTGTTTTTTAGCAATTTATTTAGAAATAAATAATAATTAAAATCTCAACAATTAAAAACACAAATCATTTAAAATTATCTAAAAATGTCGTCACCACGCTTCGAACCTTCCGCTTATTTAGATTCTTTTTCAAGTGTACCCTTTGTTAAAAGAAAATAAAAGCGATCCTCTGTGCACGGATTCATCTGTAAGAAACCCGTCTCTTCAAATTTCTGGATCATTTTTCGAGCACCGTTTGCGGTCTTAGAGGCACTTTTTAGTCCATTTACTGTCCTAAACTTTCGCTATGCTGCTAATGTTGTTATTTTGATAAAACAGCTTCACAAGAAGTGTGCGATCCGTTGGTAATATTGTCATTATGCAATGAAGTGACCCATTTCTCCTCACCTGTCTGCTTTTATAGCAGTTTTCAATCACATGTCATTTGCATTATCCACTACAATATTGAAGCGCCACATATGGCCCACCTTCGGAAAATTTTTTTTTTTTTTGCAAAACAAAATTCCATTACCGCGACGACCTCATGGGAAATATGAAGTCGTTCCGCTGATTGGTTCTCCAGTTACAGCCTTTCGAAAAATGGAAACTTAAATTATTAACACCTTTGCAAATTTCCTGACAATACAGAAGTAAATTGGTGCTTATCTTTTGAATTACGTTTATTGATTTAGAAATATAAAAATAGATATATTGCCAGTTTATCAAAGAAACAAACATTTAAATATCATTACAATACTTCGTTCTTGATAAACAGAGTGAAAATAAATTTGATCAATTCTTTTCTTCTTTTCTTTTAATTTTTAATTTTTTTTTTTAAAGAAAAAAGAATTTTTGTTTTTAATCTTCTTTGGTTCACGCCATTTCCTAATTTTCAATTTTATTTTAATTTACTTTTATTTTTAATTTATTTTATTTTTTTATTTTATTATATTATTTGGTTCTTTAGTTTTTAATTTGCTGAAGGTTATCTGAATTTATATTTCATTTCATTTTCAATTATCTTAATTTAGTTTATTTTGTTTTTATTCCTTTCTAATTCACTTTATTTTTATTTCATTTTGTCATATTTAATCTCATTACCTTAAAAAAAGAAAAATGAAAAAATTATTGCCTGTTAATTCTTCATTATACTCTATTGTAGGACTAAAGCTTGGCGTTCCAAAGATGTCGCTTGCCTTCGTATCAAGGAAACCGGCGGGAGATTTGTTTATATCCGAAGATCCTTTGATCGCCACCAGATTGCTCCATAGATCTGCACATGGTTCTGTTTATAGTCGAAGTTCCTATTTTCTCCACCAGTGTCTCTTCCTGCCACACACGTCTAAACACACGTCAGTTAATACAAAACAAGGTCACCTCTACAACGAAAATAAATAATCACCTCGAATAAATAATCTGCCCTTGTTTCTCATTTTGATGTTTTGATTAAAACTTCCAGCCCGTTAAATTTACTTAAATTTAATTCACCTTGTTCAAACTTCAATTTCCTTACCATAAAAGCCATCGATCCTATCATTTACTAGGAAAATGTTTTTGGTTGTGCAAATTTATCATTTTGTTGATTTTTTTGGTTTCGGGGGTTGTGACGGTCGCCTTCACTTAAGTTCTTGCCTTTCTGGGTTCTTTATCGGCGAGGGTGGATCGGGCTGATGAGTCCCATGCAGGACGAAACGGCCGTTTCCGATTCCCTCCGATAATTGAATCTGAAAGGCAGTTTATTTATTCAATGTGCTACCCTTGTTTCTGATTTTGTTGTTTTGATTAAAACTTCCAGCAAGTTAAATTTATTTTTTAGGTAAAATTAATAAATTCTTTTACAAAATACTGTCTAACTCCTACACTTATTTTATTGCGCACTTTATTGGCTTTCTATTATTCTAAAATTGTTTTTGTTTTTTTACTTAATATAGAAAAGCTTCAAGTTTACAAGTTTGCTTCAAGTTTACAAGTTTGTTGAATTTCTTGCAAATTTACTAAAATCTGGATTATTTTTTAGACTAACAAATTAAAAAACTATAAGCCTATTTTTTAATTCCTGAAAATAATTTAATTATTGAGAAATTTAAATAATTTAATTTTTAGAAAATATTTTTTGTAAATAATAAAAGAAAATAGATATTTTTGTAGATACTTGGGATGTCTTAGCTATTAAATAAATTTAGATTCTTGAGTTTTCAAAAGGTAAAAACTGAAGCATTTTGATATGAAACCAGTTTGGCTGCTAATCCTTGAGGTCATTATTAGTTTCCGCATTCTCTTCTTTAGAAATCTTTTAGTGGTAGAATTACAACTAAAACCAGAATAATTATCATAAAATTAAAACTCAATGAACAGTTTGGAATAAGAAAAAACACATCCAAACATATGCAAGGGATCGGCAGCCATGATGTATCTTGATAATCATGTTTATTATCTTGATCAGTCACGATAAAACTGATCTTCGGTTTTGTTTTACCTTTTACCTCAATATATATATATATAGCCGGACAGTGATATGAAATTTGAAACCAAGTAAAGAACAAATCACTGTCTGAAATTGCCAATATAAACATATCACTGTCCGGCTATAATAGTTTAGTAATATAAGTTAAATTTTATTCTTATATTCTATACGTTCTAAATTTAAATTGCAAATGATTGATTGATATCTTTGCTTTTCTAAACTCGAAGGATGAGCTTCCAGTTTGGACATTAGATATATATATATATATATATACGCATTGAATAAAAAATAAGAATTATAGTCTTATTGTTGCTTTTTATTATATTGTAGATCATCGAATAAAAAATGTTAAAAAAAGATTATTTTACAATTTTAATAAAAGTTTTACTGAAATAAATACTAAGTTTATCTTTGTTTCAGTTTGGCATTAGACTAAGTCTAAATTCAAATTGTAGATTAATAAATCTTCTTAAATTATAGAATGCTGAAATCATTATTCTTAATCAATTATGAGAACAGCACGAATGAAATAGGATTGTAAATAAAATAATCACTCTTTAAAAACATAAAGCTAATTCTTTCTTTTTTGCTTTTTGGTTAACTTATTTACAAAAACTAACTAAAAAAATAATAAGAAACTATTCTATCAATTTCTGTTGTTTTAATTGGAAAAAGAGAAATTCTAAAAAGCGTAACAAAGATGAAGGGAAAAAAACAATAAATAAGGACATTAAAGGTTCAATAAAAATGAGTTATAAACTAAAAATATCGATTGATTAAATTTAGCTGTTTCTTCACAAAATATGAATTTGAAGCTTATAATTGGGAAAAAAAAAATGATTTCCCCCCAAAAGAATTATTTAATCCTTTTCCCCAATAACATTCTCTTTTATAAGTTTTTATCAAAAATGTATGAATAACTACTCATAAATAATTTTATACATACATACATACATACATACATACATATATTTACTTTCCCAATATGCAAAAAAATAAAAACATAAATTTGAGTTTCGATTTATGGTTTTTAATTTTTTTAAAATTCAACTATTGGGAAAGTAAAGGAAATTTTGAATTCAGGGAATAGATTATTATTTTATTGTGGTTTGAAGTTGAAATTAAATAGATTATTTCTTCGCTTATTTCAAACCTAGGCAATTTGTGTCTTGCAGATCAATCATTATTGAGTAAAGAATAAACAACGAACCGTAATAACAATCACAACAAGTAGTGAGTGCTATATAACGAACAGCGTACATCACGGCTTAGTTGAACAATGCACACTAGGTGAATAAGCCGTGAATGATGGAAGCAAGAAAACTAAACGAACGTAGGGCGATGTATAATGGCAGTTGCAAGAATACTGATCCTAGATAAGGATAAAATAAGATCAGGAATTCGATACCATTATATAAGTGACTCTGATAATTAATTAGTTAAAAGGTTTTACGTGTGTGAATTCAAACAGTGAACATATAAATCGACGACACACTTAAAAATAATTATAAAAACTTAAAAAACTTTAAAAAACCGTAACATTCCGTCTGAGGATGATTAGCGGAAGCTAATCGAAACATGTTACGGTTTTTTAAAGTTTTTTAAAGTTTTTATAATTATTTTTAAGTGTGTCGTCGATTTATATGTTCTCTATTAGTTAATATTATGAAACATTAATTTGTATTCCAGGTGAAGTAAACTAAATGCAATTCTGAATGAAGAGATACACGCAAGCGGCCATATTTGATTCTCTGATAAGATTTCATCGCAGCATATCGAGCAAACGGATTAAGTTGATCGACCGTATATTTGATGAAAGAACGTCGTCTAATTGTCTTTAGGATAAATGCAAGTAATTGCTGAATTTACTTTATATGACAAAGGACATTTAGCAACAGCAAAGTTAGACGAACATTCCTAATGAGATAGAATCAACAGTTTAGTGTTAAGAATTAACATCCGAAGATTTTAAAGTCAAATGAACTTTTATTACTGTTAATTCGTGAAGAGCCTTTAAAGAGACAGACACTTTTACAAGTAGTAAAGGAACTCTTAATTTAAATGTTAAAGACACAAGTTGTGAAATAATTATTATTGGAAGAAACTGTTAGGCAAAAGAAATAATTATAATTTGTGTAAAGAGTGATTTTCTATGTTTGATACATTAAATGAATTTCACAGATGTTAATGTAACCTGCGAGAGATAATAGTATAAACACTTTATTAATTGTATCTATCGTGTTGTTTTTTTATGGAAGAAGCATCTTATTCCTATGAACTACAAGTACACAGGTTAAAGAGAATAAGTTAAAGAATTTATTTTTGTTATTATCGATCCACGAACTATATCCTCACGACATTTATTTATTCATAGAATCAGAAATGGGAGCTTTTTTAAGCTAAAATAATTTAGAAGACCTGAAATTCTTTCGAAAAATTAGCCGGTTTCGAGCTTAAATGTAATTAATTCAGTTATCATATAAAAATCAAGAATAGAAAAATATCATTCATTTCAATTAAACTGTCATATTTTAAGTTTTCACTGTCATATTTTTAATACTTACACAGCGATCTGAACTTAGACAAATCGTCCAAACTGACTTCTTCCTCACCTTAATATGTGGCATTCTTATGAACAATAATATTTTAGTTCAATTATTGCCTCCAGGTGCATATGTGGCGCTTTCAAGACACTTTCAAGACAAGACATTGTGACACTCCATTCAAGACACCTCCCTCGCCCCCCCCAAAAAAATTATTTTTATACTTTTTACATTTTCTAAGTATAATAATCTGATGTTTAACGTATGTGAGCCATCGAATAACATAGACAATAAGGAAAACGACACACATATGTAAAGGTTTTAAAACACAGAGTTCTTATATAAGAAAATAAATAATTCAACCCTGAAATTCAAATTTATTTTATTTCCTTATATAAGAACTCTGTGTTTTATTGAAAGTTATCAATGTTGACGATGTCATGGCATAAAACCGCCTGACGAAACTGTCCAACATGTAATTATATCTTTTTAAATATATTTTATATATAAATAAATAAATAAATAAATAAATATATATTGTAAAAAGTTTTATATATGTGTGTCGTTTCCCTTATTGCCTGTCTTATAATATTTTTTAAGTATGGAATCTACCTATATGCGAAATTTCAAGTTTGTAGCATATTGCTAAACATTTTGAACAGTGACATACACAAACATATCCACAAATTTCCCTTTTATATTATTAAAAATAATGATTTTAAGTAAATAGAATATTTCAAATCACTATTTTAAACTTGCATATGCAAGAATTATTATGCAAAAAAGTATTTACTAATCAACTTATTAGTATTTTTAAGAATATAATGGCAATGCTAAGAATTTAACTTAAAATTTATTAATATGTGCAAACTTACACAATTTAATAAAGAACATTATTAATATGAATATTAAAATTATAATGTAAGTGATGTAATTAATTAAAAAAAATGCTTAAAATTGAAGAAAACCTTTGAATTGAATGTAGAGTCGAAAAATTCGATTTTGTTTTCTTCAATTGCATCCTTCGAAAAATACAAATTTAGTATTTGAAAATAAGTACAAACTTAAAAATTAATTGATAAGATTAAATTAATAAGGACTAAATGTAAAGATCAGCCATTTTATGTCTTAAAATTTTTTTAATTTTAAATAATTTCGAAATTAGACAATGTAGGAAAAAAAAAAAATTCTAATTTATTTGAATAAACTGTAAATTAATAAATAACATTAAAATTTTGAACTTTAACTTAGGTTTTGTAAAATATTAGTGAAATACAACGACAAAAACCAACTTACATCTTCTCATATCGTTAATAAATTCTAAAATTTTAGAATTTTAGTGAATTCTTTAAAAAAATATTTTTAAATTAATTAAAATTTAATTGTTAGAAAAATAAAGTTCTACAGCCAGCTTCAAAAAAAGATCGGGAGTGACGTCAGGCGTAGGAATCTCTATTCTGTGGTGGTGAGATGGTCTAAGCACTGTCTTTCATGATGTCAAGTAGTTCGACAACTTAATAACTAATAGCATGATTGATTTTCACTAGATTTTTAGTTCCACAAAAAATAATTTTAAACACTTCATTACATATCATTACAAAATTAATTTTTACTTTCACATCATATAAAATCTTTTGCTTCCATAACGATATTTACAGAAAGGTGGAACTATGTTTTGGGCTGACAGATACTGTGTAACTTGGTTCAATGACGTCACTCCTGATCTTTTTCTGAAACTGACTAATATTTGTAATTTGCTTGATAAGAATTTTTTCTTTTTTGAATTCAGTTTTCTGTTATTTCGATATAATTTAAAAGCTTAATTTTAAAAGAAAACATGAAAATATTTACAATTTTCCAAAGGATCCCACCTTTTTCCTTTTACCCATTCCCTACCCAGTTATAATATAAGCACATCCAGTTACTGGCAATTCTATGAATCTGGCTTTCTTATCGTTTCTTTTTTTTTGTAGGTAACAGTCCATTTCTTGAACATTAAATCAGTTATAATAATGAATGGGATCCATTGGACTTGTCCGGAATTGTCCATATTTTCCTGGATGTCCAAAATCCACAGGATAGCTCTGGTACATCTTCGATGCCACGTAAGTTCCTTTCACTGGGGGCATTGGATAAATAGATTTCGTGGGATACATTGGTTGGATAGGGTATACTTGAGGATAGTAGGAAGCTTTTGTGTAGGAAGGATAATAACTTGGATAATAAGTTGGATAATAACCCTTATTGAAGGATTGGGGATAAGGATAATAGGTAGGAGGTGGATAATAGGAAGGCTGAGGGGGATAATAAGTTTTACTTATTGGTTGTGGGTAGGGATAATAGCTTGGATAAGTTGGATAGTACCCTTTGTTCATGGGAGGAGGAGGAGGATTATAAGGAGGATAAATACTTTTAGTTGGTGGAGGAACGTAGGGATAAGTAGGATAAAAGCTTTTACTATTCTTTAACATATACGGAGAAGGAGGAATAACAGGAGGATAATATTCCATCTGACTTGGATAATAAGAAGGTGGATAAAACTGATTGGGATAAGTGTAGCTTCTTTGCCAGTGATCTTGCATAAAATAGTCATTATAAGGAGCTATGTAACTTTGTGTATACATGGATTCCACTGGGTAACTATAATCCGTCGGTTGAATGTTGTTATTCCAAGGAGGATAATCGTAGGAATTGAATTGAGAAAATGAATTGGAATTCCATTGTGAAGAATAAGGACGCTGTTGAGAGGGAGACATATTGTTTTCGCTGTTTATGGAAGAAGAAGACGAAGTAGAAGAAGAAGAGTCTTGGGATTCCTCTTGGGAAGCAACATCTTGTCTTGATGAAACCACTAACAGACAAAGAGTCAGCTGCCAAATCCACTTCATCATGGCTCACTTAGAATGATTAAATCTGTTTGTTGAAAAAAATAAAATTCAATAATCAAATTTATGATGTATTTTAACAAAATTTGTCAGTTTGAATAAAACAAAGCAATATCAGTAAAGCATAAAAAGCAATAATAAATTTTAGGTATCTAAAATGCAATCAATTGACGATTTATACCTAAGAAATCCCCAAAGATAAAAATTAAGTAATTGAATTGTATTTAATTCAAAATATAATGTTGATAATCGATCATTATCTTTTTCTGAAATCATATTAAAAGATTCTTTCTGTTAATATTATTTCTTAAAACATTACCTACGCGTTATATCTTCCTATGTTATTGTTATTTACCATCACATCAGATTACAATTGCGACATCCAGTTAGTTACACTCATTGCCATTTGCAACATGAGAAGTCAGTTTATGTTTGGTCAAGTAATTAAGAATGAACTATAGAAATTCACAGACATTAGATCTAACATTGAATAACTTGTATAGCTTTTATAACGAATTGAAACATAATAGAAATGTTTTTATTATTTGCTTTAGCAATTGAACCCAATCTTTATTTGAAAGAAAAAAATATATTTTATGGAAGAAGATAAAACATTCGACAGTATTCGACAAAAGAAACATGTTTCAAAGTAGAAGAGATGATGACATTTCTTTTATCATCGAATTTCTTTTAGTGCATTTTATACAAGACATGAATTTTAAAAATTTATAAATAACAAATAACAAATATGCAAATACTACTACTACTACTATTTCTATTACTGTTACTATTAATAACAAAATTAAAATCGTTTGGCCAAAATTGATAGAAGGGTCTTGTTCAGCATGTTAAGGCTGTGAAAGACTAAGAAATTTACTTAGTATTTAAGATAATGCCAATATAATCAACTAAAAGATTAACTGAGATAGTAAGAGTAACTTTTACTGAGATAGTAATTATTTTTTAAAATAGAATGAATTGCAATACCCTTAAGGACTCAGCTGGTTTTGTATTTCAGCCAAATCGGATCAATCATTCCAAAATTGAGACCGGTAGAAATTTCAAGTTTTTGACGTTTTTCCTATCTTCAAACTCTTATCTTCACGTGCTTTTCCAGCTTTTCCATAAATTTTTCCAGCTTTTAGGGCATTGGTATAACTATAAATATGTAAAAACAAAGTCGACATCTGTTTACGGGATTTTTCGGGCGGAGCTTTGAAGTGGGACCTCAAAGCGGTTTCATGGATAACTTCGTAAATTTTGCGCTTTTCAGCTAAACGTAATCTTGACTTCGGATGGCTGAATATCAAAGTTTATTAAAATATTGTTAAGAAATACTATTCACAAATCTCAAAGTGGTTGACCTTTGGGAAATACAGTGAAAACTCTATTAGCGTCACCGTCGGGAACGGGACTGTGACGGTTAACCGAATAGACGGATTCGCAATATACATGTACAGTAACGAAATTTCAATGCTGGTTTGGGACGAAAGGCAAACAATAAATGAATACAAAGAATATCTATAGGTAGCAAATAGATATCGTCAAACACCAAACAAATAGTAATAATAATAGAAACATAAAACAGTACTAGATAATAAGGTTTATATGTTAAAGCTGTAATCAGTCATCTTCTGTTTCTTCGAGGCTCGAGCTTTTCTCGCGGCAATGTCCCGTATTTTACAAAGAAATAGGTTTTGCGAACGATGACGGACAACAGCTCTCTGTTGACGGTTGATCGAGTTTTCACTGTACACTTAACGCGATAGATTCGCGACAAAGATATTTTAGTGTCTTTTCAAGTTCAGTTGAAATTAAATACTTCTACTTTTGTAATTGTTTGATATAGATTTCAGCAAATAATACACAGCTCTTTGTTGTATTCTTAAATGAGCTTCAAATAACTGATAATTGATGGCATCTATTATAATTAATTCTATAATAAATACTACTATGTTTTTTATTATCTATTTTATAATACGAATTTAAATTTGAACAATACTACAAAAAAATCTAATGATAGTAATAAATAAGCTAACAAACCACAAACAATAAGTGTCAAACAATAAGCCACTTATAATGATTTAATCTAAATTTTATTGTTTACTACAAAGAATAAAAACTTCATTAATTCTAGCTTAATAAATGCTAACTTTTAATTAGAAATTTGTAACATATTATTTTCGATTAAATCAAAATTATAACATCATCCAGAGGAATTGGAGAAAATATAACAGCACGAAGTAAATTTATAATAAATTTGTAAACCATTTATTGATTATTAGGACCTCAAGCTATGATATCTTTTGATTTTGAGTTTTTTAAAAAAATTGTGGAGTTAAGTTTCTAAAAATAAAATTAAACAATTGTTTTCATGGCAGTGAATATAAAGTCGTTTAGCTGTTTGTTATTAACTAAATGTTGTCAACTAACTGAGATATTTTTCGATTGCTGAAAATTCGTCGGCTGTCAAATATCGAATTTAAATTCAAATTAAATAATTCCTTTCCTTCATTCAGTTTCTTCATCCAAAATAAAGAGTTTGTCTTCTCTTCAATTTTTATTTTCTTTCTGTAATTCAGAGGAAGACAACGAAGTGGTTCTGAGATAGTTTTCGAGTTAAGAGTAAATTACTTTGAAAATTATTAACGGGGATATGATTGGCGTTCATTAGCCACCAAATGATCAAAGAGCAATAAACACATTTTGCTGTATTAAAGTCAAATTAAAAGCTCTTTACTGTTCAATTATATCAGACGCTTTCTATTTCTAAACAGTCATGTGTAAATTTCTCTTTCTTTCGAATCTAATATGTTATTAAGGGATACTTACCGCAATTGACGAGTGCTCTGTGGCAACGGTGTGGTCAGAAGTAGGGTTACGTTTGGTGAGCAGGTGGAAAAGAACCCGTCTTAAAAGTGTCTTGTTATGTGATTGGTTCGCCGTTCAATGAGAAGAATCCCACAGTTTGTTCGGTGCTCCTGGGTGGGACTTCTCTCATCTTAAAGGTCGTTTACATCCAATAACATCAGGTAGTGAAAGTGCTTCGACCTGGCGGCGGTGGTTTTTATCTTTGTGTGTACAAGGTCTAGGCTACCGCAAACACTCGGTTTCAATTGCAATTAGCAATAGCCAGGTGACAACAAGCAAAAAACAACGATCGGCCAGTATGAAAAAGATAAAATAGTTTCACGTAGTGAACGTGATGCCCAAGAGGTGGCTTTAATCCTCAGTGGATTGAATCAGGCAAAAGAAAAAGGAAATACGTAAAAAAAGACATTGATTACCATAACATGATTTGACAAAGGAAACTTGATCATAATTGATTATAGAAACCGATTAGAATCATTAGAAAGGAAAAAATGTTAATTTCATTTAAATTTGAAATTTAAAATTTTTTCAGGAAATTGTTTTTCATCATAAATGTGTTAGTTTGGGCTAACTAAATGAAATATCGAATTTTAATATCACCACAAAGGTTTAATTTAAAATAACTCATTTAGTCCAAAAAGTAAAAAGTTTTGTTATTGTAAATTAGGTCTGAATATCTAGATCTGTCATTTTCTTTTTATTAATTAAGTGATTATCAAACGATCAGTAATAAATATTCAATTACAATGTTCACAGACTTTCTTGATATCATTCCGCTTATAGCTCATAAATTAGAAACAGCTAATAAATTTCTTCCAAAGAAGTACACAGAAAAATCTCCCTAAGTAAAAAAAAAGAATCACTTCCCATCATCAGATGTATCTATAATTTCTGATAGACACAATTGCACTTCTGCGCTATTAAACCAAAGGTTTGAAATTTCTAAGTCCTCAGTTTCTGGCATTTTTCTCTTCAAGAAGAATCATTCGAAGTCATCAAAATTGGTTTCAATGCATTTATTGATACAATTTAGAATGAATTATTACAATTTTTATTCAATATATATATATATATATATATATATATATATATATATATATATATATATATATATATATATATATGATGCATTATAAAAAAATCTTCATTCTTTGATTTAAACTTTAAATACAAAATATTGTAATTATTAAATATCTCCAATCAAATTACAAAATTAATTATCTACATAAACTTGTAGCACCTTTGGACAGCCTATATTTTGTAACACTGAATTTTAGTAAAAACTATCAGTAAAATTAAACAAAGAAAAATAGATTATTTGATGTTCTAAATTTCTAAAAATAAAATAAAATAAAATTTCTAAAAAACAAAAGCTGAAATGTTAAGCTAACCAAACAGAATAATTTCTAATGGAGTAAAATATTCATTTCATTTAAAATAAAAATAAGTTTAGATCTTCCCAAACTAATGATGTTTCTCAAGAGTGTCAGTCAGAATTATTTATTCCAAGGTACCTACTTCATTGATGTTTTTTCTAGTAATTTTTGAAATAGGCCTAAATGAAGCGATTTAAAGTAATAAGTAAAATAGAAAAACTATTTGTTTCTTGAAATAAAAAATGAAAAAAAGAAAACCTTAATAAAAGTTTCTCCGAACTCCTGAGTAGCTCCGTTTCTTAGAGATACTAAGGCCAGTGTCTTCAACCCTAACAAATAATCAGGTTTTGAGTTCAGAGAAACGAAAAGAAAGATGATCTCCTTAAATTGACATCCACAAAATGTTCTTACAAACTTTGAAACATTTTATTCTAATCTGTCTCAAAATAAATGAAAATGATATGAAATCCTCCTCCTCTTCCTACTTCTATGGATCAAAATCACGGACCTTCAATCCCGCATTATTTGCAGCAAAAGAAGAATAACCCCATCGGGGAAAAATATTAAATGATAAATGACTGATCAACGAGATGTGGATCGAGATTCAAGTGATAGTTATTCAAATAATACAGAAGGTCGGTGTTAGTTTCAACAACAGAAAGTAGTAAAATCAGTCACTATAAATCAGCATCTATTTGGAGCAAAAAGATATTTAAATATAGAATAAACAAGATAAAAAAAAACTGTTTTCATAATGTAAATGAATCCATAGCGATCTCATATATGTTTCATTTTTTATAAATAATGATTTAAAAAAATAAAATATAAATTAAAAAAATTAAAAAGTATAAAATGTAATTAAGAAAAAATAGAAGAATAAAAAAAAATCAAAATAGTATATATGAAAAAGAGAAATATCTGGTGTATCACGATATTGTTCTTCAAGCTTTGCCTTAAGCAGGATTCGAATCTGGGTTATTGCGGCGACAACACAATATACTAATCACTGTACGATCATCACTAAAAACACAACAAGAATAAAACTACTCAGAATGTCTGTAAGGTGTTGAGAATGATCTTTCTATGAATTCTATGAATTCTATTCATTCTATGAATGATCACGAGACCAGAGCAGAAAGTGACCGCAGATCGGAAGTCGTATTTTCCCGATCTCTTCAAGTCATGAGGGTTCATTAAAGGTTCGACTTACGTCTGCTCCATTTGGGCTGTAGAAGTCAGTCATGAAAAGAATCAACACAATTAGACTGAAACTAAAATATGTCAAACCACTGCTAAGAAAAGAAAAAGCTTTTTTTTTCCTAACTTAACAGTTGGATTGGATTTAAAACGAGGAATCAGAAGTCTGACAATAATTTAACGAATTCATGTAAGAAAAACTTTTGTAAAATTCTTTACGAAATAGGTAATTATACGAAGGCTTTTGAAAAGATGATGAGAGATTCAGGGATGTATAATAAGGAAGTATTTGCAGCAGATGAAAATACTGCTCTGCTACGTCTTTCTTTCTTCGTCGTTGGAATTAAAATAATCATTATGTCTATTATAAAAACCCTTTTTATTTCTTATCTATAATTACACTATTGCTGCCACTGACCTTGTGAATCATTTGGGGAAAAAAAACCCATTTCATGACTCATCGACAGAAACTTGGGGAGGATTTGTTTTTGCTTTGGAAAGTTATTAGCAAATAGAATCCCACCTACAGACAACGAATCATTAGAGATTCAAAAGAAAAATATTTGTTTTGTTATTATAAGTAGCAAAAAAATCATAAAAAAAGACATGCAGGATAAAAAAAAACATGCAGGAGGAAAACTTATACAAAAACATCTGAAAAAAATACATCTGAATAAAACTGTTAATTTGAGAGAGGGATACTGAGAAATATGTAGATAAAAAGAAAAAATATTTTAGTAATTAAATTTAAAAAGAAAATGTCTGTATTGAATTTAAAATGACGGGTTTGATATAATTTATACATATTTACCTAAATTAATACAAGGAAATTTTAACTGATTAAGATATCACGTGACTCAAGGAAAACGATTCAAAAATTTTAAGGTTTTAATATCAAAAGGATTATATAAAGAATGGATAACTAATAAATTACGAATAGAAATCAAGGAGAAAGAAAGATTGTTAAATACAAAAATAATCCCACTAAGTGTACATTCAAAATATTACAAAGTCATAAATCTAACAAGTAAAAAGAAATACTAAATGCCTAATGTACAATCAGCACTATTATAAAAATCTAAATTTAAACTAAACAATGCCATTCATTTTGAAAAGCTCTATTCACATAATACAAGGCATAAGTGACACCTAGTGCAATTTCTAGTTATATCAGGAATCAGTATAAACAAGACTTGAAACCAAATCCCTGGACTAAAAACCAAGATACAAATTATAACTAAATAATTTTGAGAAGCCACAACTAAAAGAAATTTTATATAATTAAACTGCATACCATCAAAATTTTCTTGACACACATCAAGTTCTACACATAAGAACAATTTGTCTTGTTCAACCACACAAGCACAAACAGCATTATTAAACTCTTAAATCAAAATTTAAACAAAATCAAATCTAAAAAAAGAAAATTGTTAAATTTTCATTTGTTTGAAATCATTGTATTGTAATAGTTTATATGTAAATATAAACATTTATTTGTATTTTTATAGATATTATTTACTGTTCGGTTTTGTTTACGAGAGCCTTCAACGCTTTTGCGCATGCGTCAGGTCTCCTTGGATTTCATGAAAACAGGGATGAGGAGAAATAAAGAGAGAATATTTACTTTTTATCAGTGTTAGTTTACTAGTAGCTGTCGTTCTATTTGCACTTTTCGGGAAAGAATTATGGAAAGAATAAATACTATTGCAAAAATAAGAGGTACTAAAAGAAAAACAGGTCTTAAGAAAGTGCCCATCTCAGCGTATCACCCCTTTGCGGGGTAGAATCGTCTGTGTTGTCGTGGTTCTCGCTTTTCCAAACGGACAGTATCTGTATTTATCTGTATTTTATTCATTTTAATCGTTAATCGTTATTTATTTTAAACATTCGTTTTCTATTTCCTAATTACCGATGTTCTGTTTATTTCTGAATTCTTTTCCATTGCAGACGTTTAATTAACTAATTAAATTAGTCGATTAATTAAGCTTGCTATGTTTTTATCCAATCATTACATATATTTTTAATTACTTAACCAATCAAATCACACTATGTAAATACTATAGAAACCAATGTTTCTATAGTATAGTTAAATGTTTTTCATTTAATAAATTAATTCAGTTCAGTTTCAGATCATTGTCTTTCGATCTTCAAGATTCTCCCACAAACACCATTACAATATTTCAGAATAAATTAAAACTCATGGAATATTTATACTTTCCAATGGGCATTCAAATGGGGTTTGTCAAAAACTTTTCAAGGTAAGAAAGACAATTGTTTCGTAAATAACAAAAGGAGTTTTACAAGATTAGGCTTCTCTCATCAGAGAAAGAAGAGAAGAAGAAGGAGGATGGAGAATATCTTTGCAAAGGATTTCTTAGATTTCAAATTGAAAAAAATATCTCCACGGCGGCAAGTGTATTTTCCCAGACACGTAGCCGAAAGGGAGAGGGGTTCTGGGTGTCCCTTCAGGAAAGAAAAAACGAAAAGAAAGTGTGTATGTTCAAGTGTGTCTGTGTTAATGATGAAATTCTAAGAGTCTAATCTCGCCGTAGATTTTTGTATTAAGATCATTTTATTTTTAAAGTTTCATTTAAAGAAAGTAAAGTCATTTACAAAAATTTAATGTAATGGACCCACTTAACAAAACCCCCCCCCCCCCCTCCCCTTAACAAAATTCCCTACGTGCTTGATTTCCCAAAGGTGTAAACAGTTTAAAACTGATGACTTACAACTTTGAGGTCATGCCCGACTTCTAAGCCGTTCCCTTTAAAAACCATTGAAGAGATGTCGACTTTTTTGTTACTAATTTGTAGTTAAACCAATGCCCTCAAAGCTCTAAAACGTTTGTGGCAAAAGCTGTAAAATTTCTAAGTCAAAATTTCTATCGGCCGCCATTTTGAAACGGGTGATCCGCTTTGGATAAAATACAATACCAGCCGAGTCCTTAAGGATATTTAGCACCCATGAAAGTTTTAGCTCAAAAGCTCAAAATTTACTGCAGTTATCTTTAAGGTCATGCCCCACTTCTAAGGTCCGCCTTCTAAAAACCCGTGAACAGATTTCAATTTTTTGTTACTTATTTGTAGTTTAACCAATGTCCTAAAGGATCTAAAATGTTTGTGACAAAAGCTGTAAAAACAACGTGAGTATAAGATTTTGAAAATAGGAAAAATCGTTAAAAAGTGCAAATATAAAGGCCTATATGTCTTTTGTTTAGGTCGGGTTGAATGCAATATGTATATTTTTCCTTTGGAAAATACACTAAAAGGAAGAAACAACACTTGCTTACCCGGGATTTGATCCTAGGCTCTGCGATTTTCACTTACTCGATCTGACAGGACCGCTTATTAAGGTTCCCCATAATTTTATTTTCTTTAATTCCAACATGTACTATACTTCACGCACCTGGCCAACGTATCTCGTCTTTCCGCTGTTTTTTGCTTTTTTTTTTGAAGATGGATAAATTAAAACAGTTAATCCATCTTAAAAAAAAATTCTTAGACATAAGTTTCATTGATGTGAAGACTACTCTAAAATCTCTGAATTTTGAATCTTTGGAATCACAAATACTGTACTACAATATATTTATTAATGTTATTAACTGGATACATTAACAATTTTTTTTCAATCTAGAACTATCAATCAAAATAGTTAGGCTTAATTTGAAATTGTATTACTTATAACAGAAAATAATGTGGCACCTTCAAACTAAAAGGAAACAACAAGAAATACATTTATCATTAAAAATAAATAGAGGAATTCCAGTCCTAACGAATTTCCTAAAAGCATGAAATATCCAAAAAAAGGCCTAAATAATATAAATAACAAAGTATGAAACAGCTGCTCAGGGACGTTACCTAGTAAACACTTGGTTTACACCTTGGTATTGAATTACTTATCTTAAAGTTAAAAGATCTTGGGGATTAATGTGGAGCCTCAAAAACTACAATATGCAACAATAAATTCATGTGCCAGCCTCAAATAAGTTTTCATAGCTCTTTAAAGAATATTGTTCTATGTACCGAGATCTGCATGTTTACTGATGACTATTCCTAGGTGATGATCGTCAAAGAGTCTGAAACAGCTGTTCAAGGATTTCACTTAGTAAACTCTTGGGCTCACGCATTGATGTTTTAAAGTTAAAGAAACCCATTTTACAGGCCGTATTGGCATCTTCGGAGATTTTGAAGGAAAAGCCCCCAACAGTTGTCAATTATTTTCTTTAAAGGGCTCAATTAAGTCATTTTAAATTAATTGAGATAGAAAAAAAATATTCTGTTATTGAAAAATTCCATTATTATTTAGTTAAAGAAAGTATTCTAATCACAATGGAAAAACCTGCAAAACTACATGGAAACAAATATTTTTTTTAAAAATAGCTCATGCTAGGAGGGGGAGGGTCAAAGTTGACAATCGGTTCTAGTTGTATATGTTGAACTCAGTTGCTATACACCAAGTAGTTCATTAGGCTCTACAAGAGATGCATGAATTTATGGCAGAAGTCCTAAGCCATAAAAACCAGAACAGTCTGGCTAAAAGAGAAGAAAAAAAAATGGACAGAAAATCAGAAAATCAGGACTCCGACGACATTGTGATTTGGTGCAACTTTTTTTATAGCACCAAACATTAAGAGAAATCCCTGGGGAATTGTAAGGATTTTTTTTCTCACCAGTTTCGACGTGGGTTCAACAAACCAACTCAAAAACCACTTTTGTTATGAAACCTGATAATTTGAACTGGATTGAAATGACTGAACGAGGCAATGAACGGAAATGGTTAAAAAGATGGAGAGGTTCAAAATTAGAATTGCAGCACTTCAAGATGGAGATCAAGTGGATGTACAGACTCTGAAAAATATATACCCTGTCCTACAGAAGTCATGAACAACATGTAAAGCCTGCTGACTTTGTATTATCAAAAATGCCAAACAGTCTGCATTAAAGATCGAAATTATGCACTCTCAAACTTATATAACGGTCATCTGTATACATGTGCTTACTGAAGAGGAGGATCTCAAAGACTAAGAAGATCCGAGACTAAGCGTTAAATTGAACAGTACGTAAGTGAATGACAATCGAATAATAATTAAGTGCTAAAAATAAAAGAGAAACTTTTAATAAGTCAACAAAACATGATCATTAGATAGGAGGAATGGTAGGAAATAATCCATAAGGTTGTGAAAGAGATAGTTGGTCTGCAGCTGGTTAGGAAAGTAAGAAATGAATTAATTGATGAGATTGGGAAAGAAAAAAAAAAAGAAAGCAAGGGAGGAACTCTTACAAATAGAACCAGAATTAGAATAGAAGTCTGGAGATAGAAAAGAAAACTGGAGGTAGAAAAGAAGATGGGCAAATAAGGAGTAAAAAAAAAAAAACGGTTTTGGGAAAAAAGAGAATCTAATAAAGCTGGAGAAGTTATATGAGGTAAAAAAAATTAAGAAACATGAACCAAAAGTTAGAAAGTCATAAAAAAAAGGATTCAACCAAGATCACATTTGTGTAGATATAAGAAAGCGAAAGGGAAATGACGTGAAAATCCGAAGAGATAGGTAGGATATCCAGGTGGGTGACAAATAGCAATTATTTGTTTTATTCATAAAAACATAATATCCCTGCACAGAGGAATTAAGAGGCATGTTCCACTTAATTCTATATAGAAAGCCTTTTCCAACGTTTTATCCAGCAATTAAGATCAAATGTAGAAGTTCAGACAGGATACTCCCATTTGCGGATTTAGCGTTAATTGGTTAATCAATGATTACATTTTCGCAATGACGATATACTGGAATCCTACATAAGCTACTATTTATCCATTAACTGTATGCGGATTTAGAGAACCCTATGTCAATTGGAGATAAGACCCACACAGCCCTTAGGATGAATCGACGATGGATAGAAACAGCTACATTTTAAAACTCAAATATTGGAAAGTGAGAAAGCGGACGTTGAAAAACAAGATGGAGGGACGAAATTGTATGCATTGAAGGTAAGAATGGAAGAACCCAAAACAGGAATAATGGAAGTCAATTGGGAGGCCTTCGTCCAGCAGTGGATTGAATGTGTATGTTTAACATGATGACAATCTATATTACTAAAATCTTTTATTTCTCTGTCTGTCTGTCTGTCTGTCTTTCTGTCTGTCCGGCGCAATTTTCTGAGCGAATGGAAAATAGAAATAATTTTTACAATGAAACATCCGCGACAGGAATCGAACCTGCAACCTTCTGATCCGAAGTCAGATACCTTATCCATTAGGCCATAGGGACTACAACTCTCTTCATAGGTTTTTGGATTTATATCTCCTTTCCTTTCCCCCATCAATAAGGAGTGTATTCAATATTTTTTTTGAATCTCAAGATTGTTTATTTATTTCACATCAGTCAGTTTATTTGTAATTCGAAACTGACAATTAGAACGATAATTGCCGAAACGTTGCAATATTTTAAATATTCTTACTTAACCAAATCCTATGTGATATTGAAAAATATGTGGGTGTACACGCCAGTTGTTGGAGTAAAGAAAATAGAGTCAAGAAAGAGAGAAGCACTCTTTTTTTTGAGGTGGAATACCGAAAAAATCACTATTTGCAACTCAAAAACCATCAATAAATGTAACTCAAACGTCACTGAAAAGTGACAATTATAATTAAAATGAAAGTCAAAAAAGAATGAAGCGATACTTCTATTAGATAGAATACTGAAAAATCACTATCTGTAACTCAGAAACCATCAATATTTGGAACACAAACGCCACTGAAAAGTGCCACTTAGAATAAAAAAAGAGACTGAAAAAAGAAAGAAGCAGTATTTCTATTAGATAGAATACTGAACACTATTGTAACTCAGAAACCACTGAAAAGTATCATTTGGAATAAAAAAAAAAAAGAGTCAAGAAATAAGAAGCAGTATTTCATTAGGTAGAATACTGAAAAATCACTATTTGTAACTCAAAAACCATCACTATTTCTAACTCGAAAACGACTGAAAAGTATCAATAGGAATGAAAAAAAAAGATAGTCAAGAAAGAAAGATGCACTATTTCTATTAGGTAGAATACTGCTCAGAAGTTAGACGTCTTAGCCATTAGACCACTAGGCCAGTGTTTCTCAACCTGTGGGGCGCGCCCCCCTAGGGGGGCGCGATAAAACTAAAGGGGGGGGGCGCGAGCATATCGAGAAAAAAAATCTTATTAAAAAACAAGATTTGGAGGTTTTTTTGTTTTTTTTTGGTTGAACAGATAGGTTTGGAGGTTGTTTTTTTTTTCGGGGGGCGCGATGAGAGTTGTGATTGAAATTTGGGTCGCAAGTACTAAAAGGTTGAGAAACACTGCACTAGGCCTACATTCTAATCTCTGTAAAAAATAAAAATATATCATAGATATATGATTTACAAGGTGGTTCTAAAAGCAGTCGTAGATTGAGAGAATATAGACATCAAAAATTAAATTAAAAAAAAGGTTTTAAAAAATTTTAGTTTTAGTTTCCTTGATGTAATTTGTGTGTGTGTGTGTTATTTTTAATAAATAAAAAATTGTTTTCCGTTACATAAGGGAGGCTTCCGGAGCGAAGCGACAGGTAGCCGACTAGTATTTAGTGAAAATTTGATTATATCAAGTAATAAGTGACAATTACATTCCCCTAGAACATACAATTTATGGAGATGATAGTGAAAGGTTCAAAATGCAAAGTTAGAATACAAAATACACTAACGGAAGAAATTAGAATAGGAAGGAATACCTTGTCGAATAGAACTTCGACAAGGTGTTTGCCTATGTATAATGTTATTTAATTTATGCCTCTAATATGTAGTCAGGAAGCTTGTAGTTAATCCCAGAGGACTATCGTGATTAGAGGTTTCCAATATCCAGCTTTTGCGGAAGATTAGTTGTAACGAGTATAATGTCAACTACCTTACATGATGGATCACGACAATTACAGCCAGAAGGTCGCGAAATTCGATTAGAACTGATCCAAGAGAAAACTAAGAAAATATCATAATTTTCTTAAAGAGATAAAAGCAAACATACTGATTGGGAAGAAAAGCTTTTTTGCTATTTATGATATTTTGAAGTTACTTAGCTTATATCGGCAACTAAAATTAACAGTAAACAGAACAGTGATAAGGTCTGTTGTCATGTATGGCTCAGAGATCTGGTGTTTTACGAAGAGAGAAGAAACAACTCTGGATGTTTGGGAGAAATCCGGGCAAGACAATAAGCCAGGACGTTGAGAGAAAGCTACTGCACAGAGCATTGCAGAACTTCTCTAAGAGCAATTGATAGGCAAGAGAAATGGGGGAAGATTAAGGAAAAGGTTACTTGAACTAGCATAAGACGACCTCAAAGATTAGACGTAAGAGTTTTGGAAAGGATATCTGGGCAAGGAGTAAGTAAGATGATGTCATTACTACTGGTCATTTTACTTATACTAGTATTACCAATAATATACATATTGTATTAATATTGTGATTGTTATTATTATTAATATTATTGTTTTTTTGTGATTGTACAATATTCTATTTAATTGTTGTTGTAAATTTTGTAGCATATATCAGTCCAACAGTGAGGATTGATATTTTTTGTTTCAGAAGAGTACAGAAATATGAAAGGGAAATACTATAAAATAAAAAAGATATTTCAACCAAGTCAGCAAAGAAAACTACGACTATTATAAATATAAGCTTAGATCTAGAAGGCTTTCATTTACTTACTCTGTCCTGAGTTGGCTTCATCTATCTATCTATCTATCTATCTATCTATCTAACAGCCTTTAACAGCCCACTGCTGGACAAAGGCCTCCCTCAGACAGCTCACTGTTTCGGGGGATGAAAGTCTAATCTCCCACGCTGACTTTCAACTGCGGGTTGGGAGATGCATTTTAACCCTAACTGCCAGGGTAAAGAAACGGGAACGGACAGAAGGAGAAACAGAAGAAGAAAGAAACATCCATGCCACGACCGGGATTCGAACCCGGGAACTGGCACACTGGCCGCAACGGCAGACCTGCCGTCTAGACCGCACGGCCACGCCAGCACGGCGAGTTGGCTTCATACAATGCATTTATTACAGCGATATTTTTAAAAACAACAAAAGAAAGTAAATTGTTTTCTTTAATTAATACTATAAACTTCTAAAACATCATGATACACCAGACATCAGTATTAATTAAAGTAATTTTGACATTAATGTCTTTGAATAAATTGTTTTCTATTTCTTTAAGTAAGTAAATTATTCTAATAAAATCAAGTTTGTTCAGTTAACAAATTCCTTAAACAATTTAAACAATACAATACTTTGTTATAATTATAAAAGAATAATTCTTTAAATTTTTAATTAAATGAATTTAAAGAAAATAAAAAAAATATATTTTTAGTTTGAGAATTTCGGATTAGCCGAAGTACTCCTGGAGGAAGGCTGTAATTTTCGTAAGATTTAATTCCATTCTTCTATCAATGGCTTCTTTTTTTGAAAGAAACTGATGTCGTTTATCTTAATCTTTTCCTGGAGAAGAACAAAATCTAATCGAAATAAAAACAAGTGAAATTCCCTCATTTGATATTAATATATTACAATAATAAACACTCACTAAGATTATTCTGGAAGTCTCATCGGAACATGAAAGCTAATTCAAGTATTAAATCTCAGTGACTTTAATCAAATTGAAAAGAAAGTGAATAAATCCATCTTGAACAGTTTTTTTTTTTTTTTTTTACTCATAAAACCAACTGCGTAAGTTTCTCAAGAGAAAGTGGTTTAATATCTTTTCGCAAAATAACGAACAGAAATTCAAAGTTAGTTATAAATATTTATAAATATTTTTTTGTTTAAACTTCCTTTTGATGTTTTAAAGAAACATTCTCCGAAACAATAGAAACAATTTAGAATCATTACAATCCTTTCAATATATTTAATTGAAATTTTAAATTGATGTAAAAAAATATGTTACATAATATCAATATTTTTGCCGATAAAAATGTCGCTTTGTAATTTTAATTTACTATCCATATATAATAAAGAAAACATTGTTTTTCCTGGCCCTATCTCCTCCGAAACCAAAAGACAAAGAAATAATAAGGTGGCAAACGTTGAATATTGAGGATGGCTACATTTTATTTTTCATCGACATAGATCTACCGTAAGTCACATGAAGTCAGGTCAAAGACTAATCTGTTTCTTTTGTTCGGTTTCCGGTCACTCTCACACACACACACACGACGGGCACGTGACCTTGGATACCAAGATCATTTTCTCAGTCAGCAGGGAAGCCATGAAAAATTGTGCTGGTTGCTATTTATGTATTACTAAAGATAATCAAATGTCAAAGACTTAAAAATAGCATAAATGGAAATGAGTGTTATTTAAATGGAGAAATAAGCTGAATTTTGACCTGTATTTTAATCCTGTAGGTGTTTACTTTTAAGTTAGTGGGTCCAATTTTTTTTTGTTTAGCAGTCCTATTAGGTGTAATTACAGAATCCTGTTTTGTAGGTGCTGGAAAGTGTAAAGTGTGTCTTTTCAAAAAAAAAATGTAGTTAATGTTAAAGTATAGATTAGAAGTTTTTTACTATAATTTTATTTACTATATCGTATATGAATTGGTTTTTGATTTCTCTAAAATTATTACAATTATAATTATCCCAAGTTATTTGTCTAAACTTTTTTAAGTAAGCATATTCATTTACTCTAAATCCAAACTTATTGTTTATAGCAGGAATGTTGAATATCTTCAAACAACTAACTCTTGTTTTGTTTTCAGAAGAGTATTTTTACTCTGATGTTTTTATATTTATATACATTTTTCAAGACTACATTATAAGAAAATTGTTCTTCTATATTCAAAATTGTATGTTTTACTCTTATTCTTGCTTTATTTTCTTCTTTTTGATTTTTAAAATTTACATAAATGTTATCTAAAATTTTGTAGATTAATTTATTTATGTTATTTGTTTGTTGCTTGTTTAAGAAACACCAACACTCTAAACCATAGTTCAAGAAAGAATCTGCAGGAGCTTTATAAACAATAAGTTTCTGTTTAAATTGGTATTTGTTTCTTAAATAGTAAAACATAAAAGTGAAAGATCAGTACATAATAATACTGATTACACCAATTAAAACGATTATTGATATTTATACCTAAATACTTAAGATAATTTATTATGTCAATACTCTCACAATTACAAGCAATTTCATTATCTTTGTTGTCATTTTTTATGTTTTGGCATGTTTTATATGTAATTTAAGATTTATTTTTTGTTTTGATAATCATAATTTTAGTTTTCCTTTGATTTTATTATCATTTTATTCGCTGAAGCCCAGTCATGTAAGAACTCGGCTGAGAATTAGAGGATCCGGGTTCAATTCCCGCTGATTGAGGATTTTTCCGTGGTGTTTCTTTCCTCTAAATGGGTTCTAGAGTTCCTCTAGTTCTCTTTGAATTTGAACAGGGTTTCTTTCTCGGGCAGGAGAGCGTCTGATTGACCACCTGATGGTTGGGCCTTTTAACATCGCATCTAAGGCTTATTTGTTTCTGTCTGTTTCACAAAGTTAGATATTGGGTGCTTAAAAAGGAACGACTCTTTAAGTGGCAAAAGTATTTTATAAAATGTTTTATAAACCATCGAATAAGGAATGAACAGCTGCTGCTCACCTTCAACTCCTTTTTTTCTTAATTGTTGAATTGAGTGGAAACCTTGTTAACTCCAGTCAACTTCTCTGTAAATCTCTTCATTTTCATCGTATATTGTTCCAATTGGGCAAGTGGGAGGAGAGGGAGTATTAGAACGTGGTTTCGATCAAGAAATAAACGATCTTCAGTCGATGCAGCCCGACATCGGATTAAATAACGATGAATCCAAATGAAAATAACAATAGATTCAAACACGATTCGAATTAAATTCATTATCAACTGCTTTAAGTTTCTCGGAACTAACTGAAAAGAAAAATAATAAATAGTAATATTCTAGAAATATATATTTCCATCTTTCTGCTTAATTTTGTTTCTTTCTTAATTTATGTAAAATAATATTAAATTTATGAGTTACTGATATTAAATAAAATAAGAATTTATTAAAAACAAATTTTTTTTTTTTTTTTTTGCTGAAGTTGAATATTTATTATATTCAGCCCGAATTTAATAAAAAATCAACTTTAACAATAAAATTAAAATTTCAATAATTATAAAGTATTGTCAATAAACTCCAAACTTTTGTGATCATGGTTTTTAAATACGAATTCAATAAATTCGTTTAATATTTCTTAATTATTTCTTCTTAACTTTTTCAGAACAAATAAACAATTAAATAGTTATGATTACAGCTGATAAATATAATCTGAAGTGATTTAGTCCTTCGTAGGTTCCCTCTAATTCATTACAAATATTCTTTTCTTGGAAAAATGTTACTAGTTAATTATCTAGAGATAGTGTAAAGCAAATACAATACGAATACTACAGTATTTTACCTAAGATTTTTGAAAAATGTTTGATTCACGCATTTGACAAACAGAATTCAACAACCAAAACATCATAATGTCGCTTAGTTCCAGAGGCTTGAAAACTCTTTGTTTTCACATATTTTCCTTGAAAATACTTCTTTTGTTGCCGTCTATTCGCTCTTAGTGGATCTTCCCTTTGTTTTCTACCAATCATTTTTTCTCTCTCTTCTTTCTTCCTTGTTGTTTCATCTTATGTGTTTATGATTCTCTCTAATGTCCAATATCGATATTTATCTGAAATCTCTCGTGGACAATTTGTTTCAACACATCTTAGGATTTCAATCAACTTTTTGGGCAGATTCATCAGATTCACAAATGTTTCAGAGAACTTTTATTAGTTCACTTTCTACAACTTCATATCTGTGAATTCTGTAAATTTGAATTTAATATCTTCTAAATCTATAGAACCTACAATAACTTAACCGTCAAATCTTCTCTTTGTTTTCACGATATTTCCTTGTGAAAAATTCCGCCAAGTTTTCCTAAATATTTAAGTTTTCTTTTTGTTATTCATCAAATCACTCTTCATTTTGAAAGTTGATGTAAATCAAAGTTACTTAAACATATCTTTAAATCCAAGAGTTTCTAATATTTACCATTTATCAGTTGCTCTGAAGGTGCTTTTGAATATCTCCAAACATTTTTTTTTATTATTAAAAGCAAAATTTGAATATTCTTGAAATTCCTCAATTAAAAAAAAATAATTTAATTTTTAGTTTACATTTGTAGTCAATCCTTACATCTCCCGTTTTTGAAGTTATTATAATAATTAGCTTTAAGTTAAAGAATTCTTCTCGAATTTTCAGCCAAGTAGGAATTTTGGAGTGGTCCAACCTTTCGGACGACGTCACGGAGTCCATTTCAGTCCATCTTCCCTAACGGCGACAGATCATTTCGAAAGTCTTACTTGGTTGACAAACCGAGAAGAATTTTTTAATCTTTGTTGCCAAGAAAGTTTCAAGTCTCCTTTAGCTTTAAGTTCTACAATACTAAAAGAATTGCTTACTGTCTTTTGGTTTATTCAGATTCACTTGTTTCATAGTCTTCAGTTACTGGCTCAACTATCCTACATTTCTTTGCTATTTCATCATAGGCTGTACCATTGGGACAGCGTCGAGCGATGGCTTCATGTTGAGTTCGAAATATGGGAAGGTCAGTGTTGTTAGTTTCACATCGACAAAAGTAACAATGAATCCAAGTCAAAATTAGAAGAAACTCAACGATGCTTCGTATTAAATTCATCATCATCTGAAATAAAACAAGAAAAAAAAGAATAAAATAGTATATTATCAAACGTTTATTGTAAAACTACAATAAACATTGAATTTTCCATTCGTTAAAATGTAACATATTTTAATTAAAAAAAAAATCAATTTTTAATTAACACTTAACGAAAACTCAGTTTTAGATCTCGTCACTGATTGGTTCTTGGCTTTAAAAGGTATTAAAAAGCAGCACCAATCACAGGAATCATTTCTTCACATTTTTATGACCGTTTGATTTGGAACAACCAAAGCAAATGAAGAAGGAAATCATGAAAAAAACGAAAACCAAACCAAACGTAAAACAAGTTCAATGAAGCAAAATAATGACTGAGGATCATGTGATTTAGCCCAAGCAATAGTCCCAGTGGACACTTGTTCTCCGAAACTGAAGACGATTTGTTTATATCCGAAATTATTTGAGATAGAATAAAGATTTATCATTCATAAGTAGTTCTAGCATAAACAAATAACAATTTCAGTCATTTTAAAAATTCATCCACATTTAGATAATATTATTATTTAGATAATAAACTCAACTTAAACGACCATCCAATCCAAACGTTTTCTATATATTCCCGGTACAGGAGGTTGGTTGTACTATTGAACAACAACAAAAACACTTATATCCGTTTTATACCGAACAGCATCCAAGGTAAAGCTATCTGAATGTTTTAAAATTTTACAATTTTAAAATTACTGATATCAAAAAAGACAGTGGCATACCCAGGATTAAGGTTTTGGGAGGGCTAAGATATTGTAAAAAGTTCATTCAGATGTAGGCCTATTTAAAAATAAATGGCTTCACTTTCCAAAATAATAAGATGCAGACACGTGAGTGCTTTAATAAAGGTTTTCTTCTCGTTATTTTTTTCCTTGTCTTTTTCTTTCTTTGTTGGGGGTGGGGGTGGGTGGAGGGCTTCACTGCAAAAGATATTACATAATATTTCCGTTTCTAACATTTATTGTCCAAGTAACAAATTTCTTACATTTTTATAATAAGTTTTCAAGATTGTATTTTCAACACATTTTGCAACTCAAAGGAGTGTTGCCATCTTGACGTTTCTTTTTATGAGGAAGTAACAATCCATTATGCGATCGAGCAGTTCGTCTCCTGTATCCTTTCTTCTGCTGTAAAGTCGCCTCTTGTGCAATCAAAACATCCTACTGACGCTTCGCAACGATTCAGACTCAGATGCATTGCGGCTGAAAACAGGCACTTCAAATTCAAAAAGCTCTACTCGGAATAGGACACACGTTCATAGTCAACTTTCAAGCTCTTGAATATGTAATATTTTAATGCTACTCACTTCTGATTTATTAATGAAAAAAAATTGCTTTTAAAAATGCTATTGACTTTTAATATGAAAGTGAGACACTCACCTGAACCCAAACGAACGGTTGTTTCAAACCAAGCAAAGGTCAAGGCGAAGAAACAGTCGAGGCATATTTGTGTGGACAGCTGATGCCTAAGGCAGAGTTTTCTTCCGGTTTGCAAAGTCACGGGATGCAATGGTTATTGATTTGACAAAAAAAAAACAACATAAAACACCGCAGACAGAAAAGTCAAATCTAATTCTTAAGTAAATTCAAAGACGAAATATTCACCGTCATATTCGTAAAAATTAACATGAAAATAATTGTCAGAGTTTATTTCCTATTATAATTCAACTCTTTCTTTCCATTTCTTAAGATGACGATTTCATTATTATAAGTGTCTTATAATTTGAGATATTCTAGTGATAAATAAAAACTATTAAACTGAATTACATTGGACATCTGGGTGAAAAAGATTTTGATTGAGTTCGTTGTTAAAAGAAATTAATAGAATTTTACGAAGGAAATAGTTTAATTTTCGTTAATTCTTTTTTTTATACGACTGATTTAAACGTGAACCTTCACGAATAATTTTACATCTGTATCTACATCATCGTCTTTGCAACGACATAAAAAAGAACTTGATAAATATCATCAAATATGTTTTCCGTTTTCAATTTTTTTTTAATAATTATTATAAAAAAAATCTAAATACTAACATTATATTATTATTTTAATTAAGTTTTTAATCACTTAATATAATAATTAAAAATAATGTATTATAATTCTATTAATGCTAAAAAAAAGTTATCAAATTACTTTAAAATGTGAAATATATTAGGTAACAAGGAGTGTTTTACAGTGAATTTCAAATCAGAAAAATCTCATTTGGCAAAATCTGATCACTTACGTTCGCCTGGAAATCATGACATCAAGCATAGAAATGGCGTCTCTTCAATGGCGAGTTACTGTCAGTACGCGAGACCCTGCTATGCCCTAACCGGGTAACGCAGTAACCGACTAATGTCAGTACGCGAGAGAAGACATTAAACAGCTAAACTTATAATTTGGAGCGTTTTCAATACTTAAAGAGTCAGAGTGATGAAATATGTATTACTGAATCTCAGATAGAACGGCTACCGCAACAAATTGTCCGCTTAGACCAGAGGAGTTCAAACTTTTTGCCGAAGGGGACAGATTGGATTGTAATCCATCTGGGCGGGCCACATTAATATATAAATTATAAAATAGTCATTTTGAAAAAGACATCATTGAATAAAATTTTTATAGTTAATTACAAATACAACGATACTAAGCAAATATCATTAAATCTATTTATAATATTTTTAAAAATTTCTCCTTTTATATCAAATATGATTTTTGCATTCATTTCAATTTTCGATAGACATTTTTCAAAAACTTTCGAGGGCCGGATAAAATCACCTGCCGGGCCATAGTTTGGACACCTTAGACGGTGAAGAAAATTGTCTGCGAAAGGTCTTTCCTCGGTTAATCCACTGCGGCATGAAGGGGATTCTTGTAAACCAGTGGTAGAGACGGACAACTTTGATTTATATAATGTTAGAACCAGTGAAATTTTTCGTGAGAATGAATACCCAACGCTTGATATCATTCATTCGAAGCTTCAGTCAAAGGTTGAATTCAACGCAAGCAAAACATCTTTGCAACGAATTCTGCACGTAAATAGGGGAATGAAGTATGAAAGAATTAATGTGAGGAAATTCTACAACGACATTACATAGCCAAGTTATTAAAAAATTATAAAATTACTTAAATAATAACAATAATATAAAAATATATTCGAAACAGTAGAAAATACAAAAGAAAAGACCAGAATGTTTTCGTTATGTTTATAAGATTCAGTTATGAATTTGAGCAATAGATGTCGCTATTACATCCTGCAAACATCAATCTATAAGCATTTTAAGTCATAAGATGTTTTTCTTTACCGGATTTTAGTTTTCCGTGATTTCTAGCTCATAATTGCTGCTTCAATGACGCAAATTAACTTGTTTAAGAATCTGATGAGCATTTTTGTAAATAACGGCTTGTTCGTTTGACGAAACCATTCATTTCATTTATAAAATAGTTGTTGAAATTTATCGCCTGTGCCAGTTGTGAATTTGCTATCTATGTATAATCTTTAATGGAAGATTCCTAACTTGACTTTGTAACAGAGAATACTATAAGTCTATATTCATGATACAAGATAGATTTATTTTACAACTAAAAGTTCTGGTACATTTATACAAATACTGAATGCCCACTGATGGCAAGATCCTCTTTCAAAGTTCATTTCATCTAGAAAAGATCATCAATATATATCAACTTTATGACGTTACGTGTTCTACTATTCCTTTAGCATATTACAGTTAATACTAAGTCTTTTTCACTCTTTAAGTAACTCAGTTCCTTTTAAAACGATTCTCATAGCAATGTTAATCTATCGTTGACACTTCTTTTCAGAGTTCTTTAAAACTGTAAACATACTTGGTTCTTCTTAGAACAAAGTCCTGCAACCTTTATCCATCAATACATCTTGAAGGATGTGTATGTATCACAACACGGTATGATGAACGCATTTGGCACTTCATAATAACACACAAATATCTCCGGAATCTGATGAAACTCTGTTTCTATGGTAACGGCTGTTAACCTGAAATAACCCTTTATTTGTGAATTAATATCTCTTGCGAATTCACAAATATTATTCCTTACTTGAGATTTCAGTATTAAGCAACGTATATGTACTTTTCTTTCATTGCTATAATACAAGAATAAATATTGATTTATTGAATTTTTCCGTCGCGTCGTTATTCGACGACATAATACCACAAAATCAACAGTTGCGAATCCACAATAAAAGCAATCACCCGAGTATGTGAAAACTATTGTTAATATAACAAAATGATCACGAACTTAAATAAGTTTATAAGAAAGAAAGTTATCAATTGTTTCTTATGTTTCACTTTCACTATGATAATTGCGTACACTTGGATTTATAATCAACAATTCTTCCCTCCAATTAATATAGTGAACATAAACATAATATTGAAGATATCACTTCACTTGAATAAAAGGTTTAACCTTGACCTTAATTCTTCACTTCTTGACTTACTGAGTTCTTTTGTCAAGATGCCAGCTACATTGTCTTTGCTTGGAACATACTTTAGATTGATCTCACCCTTTTTCACATAGTCCTTTAATGCGTAGTACTTGAGATCGATGTGTTTGCTGCGAGATTGATTATACTGGTCGTAAATCATCTGTATGGTGGGTTGGTTATCACATAGAAGTTCACTTGATGTTTTCGACAAGTCTTTAAACTTTAATTCTTCGAGGACTCTTTTAAAACTCATGATGCCTCTGGCGCAATCACAAGACGCCACCAGCTCACTCTCTTGAGTGGAATGAGCCACTAGACTTTGTTTCTTACAAACCCACGAAACAATACATTTACCGACGCATATGATGTAACCCGATCGATTTTCCTTTCGACCGGTTACCTAAACTTGCATCGGATACTCCTCGCAAACACACTTCTTCTTTGGAAAACATTAACCTAAGGTTTATTGTTCCACTTAGGTATCTGAGGATCCTTTTCACCTTTTTCATATCATTAGCATTAGGTGAGTTGTTCTTCTCAGAACATTTGTTTACATCGCAAATGCGATGTCAGGTCGTGTACAATTGCTTACGTAAGTAAGGCTTCCTATTATAATTCGATACTTCAAATGTTCCTCCTTGTTTAGCAAAGTTGTCTGTTCTTCAGTATTTTGAAGTTTTCTTGATTCTTCAATCATTGGCGTATCTACTGGCTTGCTTTCATCCATTTGATGTTTTCTTAATAGGTCCAGAATGAATTGTGATTGAGAAATTGACATGCTACCTTTTTGACGTTGATATATTTAAACCAATATAATTATTTATCTGTCCTTGGTCTTTGATTCCAAACATACGGTTTAGAGTGTCCTTTAAATCATTGATGATATGTGTGTCTTTCCAATTATAAGCATATCGTCAACGTAAACCAATATGATGTACCTTTCTTTATCTATTTTGCGTACAAAAATACATGGTTCAGTTCTTAAAGCTTCAAAACCATTCTCCTTCAGTTTTTGATGCAGTGTTTCGTACCAATGTTTTGTACCCGCCTGTTTTAAGCCATAAAGTGATTTAACGAGCTTTAATCCATTACAATTTCGATCTTTGAATCTTACACCCTCAGGGACCTCGATGTAAATATCGTTATCAATGATGCCGTTTAAGTAGGCTCCATTGACGTCACATTGATGGAAGGCTAGATTGTTCTGAACGGCTAATGCTAATAACAATCTAATATTTGACAGGTTAGGCGTTGGTGCGTATGTTCGTTCATAATTGATACCTTTTCTCTGCATGAGACCATTGACTACTAACCTACTTTTGTACTTGCAGGGTTTGCCGGTGTCGTCCTTTTTGATTTTAAACACCCACTGTGTAGTTAATGGATTTATGTAATCAGGGACCTCTGATTCAATCCAAGTTTGGTATTCCTCCAAATTCTTGATTTCTTCGGCAATTGCTTCCCTCCATTTTGTACTCTCCTTACCATGGATTGCCTCGGAGTAGCTGGATGGTTCTTCTTTGCATTTACTTACATTGATATTAACACTGGGGTTGCGTGAAACTTTTCTCCTTCTTAAATTCATATATGTATTATCTTCATCAGATCGTGCATTTTCTGGATGACTATTGTCACTATCGCTTTCTGTGCTGTTTTGCGAAACTTTGATTTCTTCAGTATCGTTATCTTCTTCTGAAGAGGCGTTTTCTGAAATATTCTCTTCAGACGAACTTGAATCTTTACATTTCCTTTTTTCTGAACTTCCCTTTAGAAGATCATAATTTTCTTTCTTGAAATCATTATGGATGAGTATCTCACAACCTCGCTTGTTTTCATTTAAGGAAACGTTCCTAGTTTCTTCTATTTTGCGTTTCTCAACGTCATATGTAATATATTCCCTTGTTGCTGTGGAATATCCAAGAAAGATTCCCTTACGAACTCTTGGATCAAACTTGTTGCATATCTGTGACTTTGGGATCTTCAAATAGGCGAGGCATCCGAATTTTTTAAGATGTTGTAGGCTTGGTGTTCTTTCACTCCCGTACCAACGGGTTAAAGGGATCTCATTATTTATACTTCTGTGAGGAGTTCTGTTCAATAAGTAATTTGCACATTTAACTGCATAGTGCCAATAATTTAGTGGCAGTCTTGCTTCGACAAGCATGATTCTGGCTGTTTCAAGTATGGATCGGTTGAAACGCTCTGTTATTCCGTTCTGCTCAGGTTGATATGCTGATGAATGTTGGAACTTTATTCCTTTAGCTTTAAGTAATTCATTAATGGGCTTGTTAATGAATTCGGTTCCTTGGTCTGTCAGTAGGTGCTTGATTTTATGCCCGCCTGACCTCTCAGAATATGCGATGAAAGATTTTAGATTTTCATGTACGTCCTCCTTACTGTTGATTACTTCAACAAAACTATGGCGAGAATAGTCATCAACGAACGACAGTATGTATTGCTTTTGTTGACTTCCTGTAGATTGAATGGGACCGCACAAATCTGAATAGACATATTCAAGTGGCTTTGATGAACGGATCTCATTTATTATTTTATGGCGGATATTCGTTTATTTTCCTCGCTTGCAGCTATCTCAGAATGTTTCACTATCATCCTTCGGAATGCTAACAGTCTCCAAACCTCTCAACAAATTATTGCCTTTAATAATTCGCATTTTTGCTAGCGACAGATGACCAAGTCTTTCGTGCCATAATATATACTTCTTACGTTTACCTTCATTAAAGTAGCTAACTGATTCTGATTTTCCAGCCAATGGAACGTAACTTACTTTGTACAAATTGTTAGATTTTCTACCCACTATTACCCACTATTTGTCTTTGACAGTGTATAGATTCCTTTGAATGCGTTACGTACAACCTACATCATCTAACTTTCCTGCGGATATTAAGTTCACTGACATGTCGGCCGCAAAATATGTCTTATGAAGAAGTACTTCTTGGGTTTTACCATTTAACAAATTAACGGTAAACTTCACAGTTCCCAGTCATATACCTTCCACCGGCTTGTCGGAAGCTCCAAATACTTGAATGGGATCATTTAATTCTTCAAAGTTGATGAAGCAACGTTTATCATTACAGATGTGACTGGTACATGCGCTATCAATATACCAATTCATTTTCTTTTCGGGCTCTTTATTATCTTCAAATAGGACGACAACTCCTGAAAATTGTTTATTTTTGGTTTTAACTCCACGATACTCTTTTTGGTCTCGAACCGTCGAATCAGATGGATTTCTGGAACCCTTCTTGCGACAAAATCTTGCAAGATGTCCAACTTTACCGCAGTTGTAGCATCTTCTGCCTTCAAACGATTTCCCAGGCTTACTTGTGTCCTTGGTTTGGATTGAACTTTTGAGACATTCCCCGGTTGAGGTCTCAGGAGGCTTAATATTGCTATGTTTTCTTTTGTATTCACGCAATATGTGGTCAATAACTAATTCAGAATTGTAATTGTTTGTTTCTTGTAACACCAAAATACCTTGGGCAACAGAATCGTAATCCTCCCAGAAAGAACCCAGAAAGAATTATGTGGCTAAATTCGTCATCGGAAATTGAACCGCCTTTTGCTGCAATGTCAGCAACGATTACCTTGAGCTTAAGAATGTTGTCCGGAAGGTTTTCATCATTAGTTAGTTTGCTAACTGAATAGAGATCTCGCTTTAAGTCGGATATTTTTAATTTATCAACAACATTGTATTTTAAAAACTTACATAACTCTTTATTGAGAAAATAAAAGAACTCCATCTTGGCTATATTTCGAAAGTCTCAGCGACCTTTCTTTTACGAGCCTTACACCTTAGGGAAAAGAAACATCGTCTTCTTCCCCAAATAATAAAAAATAAATTAACTATTAACAATCATAAATATGGAATAATAAAGAAAGGTCGCTGAGACTTTCGAAATATAGCCAAGATGGAGTTCTTCTATTTTCTCAATAAAGAGTTATGTAAGTTTTTTTGGAGTATTTTTGTTAATTTTTTGCTAACATTGTATTTTCTTTCGAGTTCTTGCAACAACTTATGCGGATCTTTGTCCTCTTTTATTAACATCCTAAACCTCTCCTCGATGGAATCAGATATAAGTCCAACTGCCTTCTGTGCCTTGTTCAACAGTTTATATTTTATTGGTTTGTCCTCCATCTCCTGGAAGTTAGAAAGCGGGGTACTGGCGATGTCCTATAGACCATCTTTCTGGAGCGTTATCCTAATTTGCATCTTCCATCTATTGTAGTTGTCGCCACTGAACCTTAAAATGTTACTAGCCATTATAATATTTAAGTACTTATACAATTACTCGTTCTGTAGTAAATGATATCAATCGTAACACTAGTCCTAACTTCATAAATTTCCTAATAAGACATTTAAACTTGCTTCCAATATCAAGACTAAAAGTATTTGCGCAGTGGAAATAGCGTGTATCCTGGGCCCATAACCGTCTGTGGATAATTCTTTAAAGAAATGTAACCTTATTCCTAACTTGACTTTGTAACAGAGAATATATATTCATGAAACAAGATAGATTTATTTTACAACTAAAAGTTCTGGTACATTTATACAAATACTGAATGCCCACTGATGGCAAGATACTCTTTCAAAGTTCATTTCATCTAGAAAAGATCATCAATATATATCAACTTTATGACGTTACGTGTTCTACTATTCCTTTAGCATATTACAGTTAATACTAAGTCTTTTTCACTCTTTAAGTAACTCAGTTCCTTTTAAAAAGATTCTCATAGCAATGTTAATATATCATTGACACTTCTTTTCAGAGTTCTTTAAAACTGTAAACATGGAATAAATATGACTTACTTGGTTCTTCTTAGACCTTTATCCATCAATACATCTTGAAGGATGTGTATGTATCACAACACGGTATGATGAACGCATTTGGCACTTCATAATAACACACAAATATCTCCGGAATCTGATGAAACTCTGTTTCTATGGTAACGGCTGTTAACCTGAAATAACCCTTTATTTGTGAATTAATATCTCTTGCGAATTCACAAATATAATTCCTTACTTGAGATTACAGTATTAAGCAACGTATATATACTTTTCTTTCATTGCTATAATACAAGAATAAATATTGATTTATTGAACTTTTCCGTTGCGTCGTTATTCCACGACTAAACACCACAAAAATCAACAGTTGCGAATCAACAATAAAAGCAATCACCCGAGTAAAGCTGGCCGAACACGTGTCAATTTTCTTCAGTATTGACGGTCGATATTGATTAAAATTGATATTGAGAGTTGATATCATGCGCGAACACAGTTTTTTCTAATCGAGTATTGACCTGATTATTGATGCTTACGGCGCTTGTCCTTCACTAGGGACTCAGTGAGAACGCCTTATAAACACACCACATGAGCAGAGTATAGCTGCACTTGGGACAATATTCCCAGCGATTGTACGACATCGCTTTTATACAATTTATTTGCGAATAAAATGGGAGCTATCAAGTGTGCTTACTTGCGTTTAAGCCTAACTTGTTACGAACGTACAGAATCGTTCTAGTATTAAACGCCTTACCTCTGTAGAAATCAATGAGGAGTCTTTCATGATCAATTGATCAAATGTTGTTGTTTGAATTATCTTTTTTTGGCCGACCCATTTTGATGATATTACGCCTTCTATCTCAAAAACAGTGCTCGGTGTGCGTTTCCTATCTTCAAAGCGGCGCCTTGCACGTCACCATTGTCACGTGATTTCATCCGTTCATGTGATTCGCTCGCGCACCATCAATACTTCTCGACAACTGAAGTTGATCCTTTTTTTGTACCAACATCAATTATCTTGAAATGGTCAATATTGGTCAATATTGATCATTTTTATTGATGGAAACGGTTGATATCAATAAAATTGACCATCAATACTGAAGAAAATTGACACGTGTTCGGCCAGCATAAGTGAAAACTATTGTTAATACAACAAAATGATTACGAACTTAACTTTCTTTCTTATAAACTTATTTATCAATTGTTTCTTATGTTTCACTTTCACTATAACAATTGCATACACATGGATTTAGAATCAACAATTGCTATCGAAGTTTCAAGTTGAACGTAGATGGAATGAAAGGTTATTCAGGGAAGAAATATTTTTATAGTCAATTTTCATGTAGTAAAAATAAAGTTTTAATTATTATATTTTACTTACATTATTATTATTATTTCAGTAACAAAACGTTAAAAGATGAAATACGAAAATGCTTCAAAACGATTTTTTTTTAATTTTAAAATGTGAATCATCATCTCCAGTTATATTCAAAATTTTTTAATTGAATTGATGTAATTTAAAATTTTTATCGCTCTAATTGGGTACAAAAAATCTAGGATTGTTGGTAATAAAAAAAAGTTATCTTTTCCGTAAAGATAAATCAATTTCTTGTTTTAAAAAAACGCCCCACTTTACAAATATGATATAGTAGTTAATATAAGATAGTTTAAAAGACATTATTGCATTCAAAGAAGTGAAAACAACCTTAAATGAAGACTACACGATTCTAGAAAACTTTGTTTTTTGTGAAAAAACAATGTTCAACTAATGACATAAAATTGATTAAAACTGAATAACTGTTCATGTAGATATAGTGAGTTTCGTAAAAAAATTTCAAATTTATATCGTTGAACAGACTCAACATTGCGTAAAATCGATCACAACACTTCATTTCCGTTTTAATTTACATAATGAAGAAATTTAACGATTTGTCATTTCTTTTTTTTTTTGAGCTGATTCAAAACTCAATAAAGAAGAAATTAATTCTACACCAAATACATAATATAAAAGAATAGATTTTTACAGTTTTTATGAAATCATTATCTCTACTTTATTTTTATGTCATGATAATATTTTCGGAGGCATCTCTCCAGTATCTACTCATGTAAATAGATACACATGTAGTTACAGTTCCATTTGTACAATAACTTAAATTTGCAAAAGAGATATCAATGTGATAATTTTTCCTTCAATTTTAAATTCCTATCATACAATCATTAGAAAGGAGGCTTTCTACTTATTTTAAGTTTTATATTGAACTAATTGAATAAATAGTAAATAAGAACGGTGGACAAATGTTTGTGTACAGGGAATTATAGCATCTAAAGGATAACCTGAATTCAAATTCAATATAGTTTGTGACAAGTTAGTGTTTGAATTTAACAGGCAACGGCAAGTGAAGGATGTTAATCCTTCGACAACAGATCCTGAAAGTATTCAAAGCTAAGGCTAAACGAAATGTAAGAGAAGAGCCGATTCGAGACAAGGGAATGTTTTAAATTTGAAAAGATTGGACATTTGCAAAAGAATTGCCACTCCCGTAAACCTCAAAGTAGTGAGTATAAAAATCAAACCAAGGGAGTATCTTACTTAGGAATGGTGGAAGTACTTACGAAGACTAGCGGTCACAATAGACAAATGAATTCCACAACTTGGCTGATAGACAGTGTGTCTACACACCAAATGCAGAAGAGAATACTTTACAGATTATGAGATTTTAGATGAACCATTAAAGTACATGGAGCTTCAAAGGGTCCAATTGAAGCTATAGGCAAAGGTACTACAACGTTGAATTCTCATGTGTCCAAGTATTGCGATATTAAGATTACTGTTAGTAATACATATCATGAAAGATAGCCAAAGCTGGTTATATGCAGATGATAAGAGGTAGTCGGTATTTAGTCAAGGAATTATCAGTCAGAGTAGCCATGAGAGGGTACCTGAAGAATGATTTGTATGTGGCTGATTGTGATGTTAACGCTTGTGAATGCAAATCCTTTATGAATGTAAGGAAACCAGAGAACAGTTATAAACTGTGGCATGATACTCGGACATGCTTCGAAAGAGAAGATTAAAGTAATATGTAAGAATAAATTACTTCGTGGAATTGATAAATTTAAGATAAAGATTATGTTTGTGAATCCTGCAAGTAATCCTTCCAATAAATGTAATATTTGGGTTCGAATACAGCCAAAATTAATGAGAGAAAATAATCCAGTAGACACATTGTTGGCGCAGCTTAGCCACTGCTGCTTTTGCGCCATTAAAATACCAACAAACAACAACGACACATTGTTGTTCAACATTCTGAAAGACTGAAGGAGCTTCCAGGCAATTAATTAAATTCACAGAAAATAGGGACAAAGAGGGTGCTTACTATTTGCAAGCTTCATTGGAAGTTGGTAAATACCAAATTGTGCCCTTCACAACTGGATGCAGATTAAATCTATAGAATGTAAATTTCCATGAAAAAAGCGTTAAGTTATTAAAAACAGATGAGCGTGGAATTATAGCATTAAATTCAGTTTTCAGGCAAAAGCTTTTAGAAATATTTGCCATGTCTGATTTAGATGGCAGTGGTACGTTGAGTCGTAAAGAATTCATTCTTTATAATTGGAGGGTAACTGGAGAAGAAACAAGAGATGAAAATAGTTCCAACGTTAGAATTCTAGAATTAGGTTCGAAGATCCAAGCGGACGAGTTTGTGGTATAGAACATTTAGGATTCTAGAATTAGGTTCGACGATATAAGCGGACGAGCTTGTGGTATAGAACATTTAGGATTCTAGAATTAGGTTCGAAGATATAAGCGGACGAGCTTGTGGTATAGGTCATGTAGGCTTCTAGAATTAGGTGCGAAGAACCAAGCAGACGAGCTTGAAGTACAGGTCAGTTAGATTTCTAGAAGAAAAGCCAAGCAGACAAGTTTGTGGTAAAAGTGGCATAGAACCATCGAACAACTGCTGTTATTTAAAATTTTAGTTTAATCTAAATACATATTTTCTATAAACAATATTAGCTTACGTCATAATATTAATATATTGAATAACTTTTCAACTTCAATTAACAAAAAAGTAGGAAATGGTGAATTGTTAATGTTATAACATTGTTAATACAACCACGTATAATCTAAGGATATTCTATTCAATTATTATTAAATTGTTAATATTTACAATGTTGGGACCGAACACACTTAAAAAACATGTGTATATTTAAAAAAATCCTCATTACATGTTCGTCAGATGACACATATTCTTAATATATATATTAATTTATCATTTGCTGAGGTTATAAAATTATAAATTATAATTTGCTGAGGTGAATAAAACAATGAAAGTTCCATATTCTTTCTATAAATTCTTCCTTTTCATTACTAGAGTAATATATTTACAAAAACTCCATGTACCTCATTATAGTATTTAAAATAGATTTATTAAAAATACTGTAAATTGCGAATTTTCGAGAAGTTTCACTAGTCTTCTTTTTTTCAAGCATATTAACATGACTGGAATACATAGCCTATAACAAAAGCGTAAATGGTCAGAAACTTAAACAAATTCTAAAAACTCGTGAATCATATAATTTGGTTGTTTCAAAAATACACCAATAAGAAATCATCAATCAATTTTACGTAGGCGAAACAAAAGGAATGTTACTTGAACGTGTTGTAGAATATGATAGGGCCTTGAAAATAAAAAATTTGGAATCATCAGCCATAGACTGTTTGAAAAAAGGGCATATCATGTAATGTGAAATGTAATGTGAAAGTATTATATCAAGAATGTAATTTTAAACTAAGAAAAATCTTAGAAATTAGTGTTATAAAAGACACTAAAGAGAAAAATTTCAACAGATAAAAAGGAGTTCAAGTTGACCCTTCCACTGTCATATTAATGAGACTTAATAAAAACAAATAGTTAAAAAACGGCAACAATTGACGTGTTCAATTATTAAAAATTTCTATTTATCATGCTGTTATATTGTTTTGTTTTTAATAATTAGATGATTTCTTATTGATGTATTTTTGTAATAATAACCAAATTATATGATTCGCGAGTTTTTAGAATTTGTTTAAGTTTCTGCCCATTTATGCTTTTGTTATTTGTATTCCACTCATGTGCTTGAAAAAGAGAAGACGAGTTAAAATTCGCAATTTACAGTATTTTTAATAAATCTGTTTTAAATACTACAATGAGGTACGTGGAGTTTTTGTAAAAAACAATGAAACTGAAAATGGAAAAAAAATAAAATAAATAAATAAAAAGCCTTTAACACCTTTAAGAAATAACTTTTTTTTTCAGATTGCAAACTCTGTAAACCTCTTCTTTATAAGAAACGGTTATTTTAAATAAATTAAAAGCGAAGGTTCATTTATTATCTGTTTGAAATACAAATTAGTTCAAAATCAATTTACAGCCAAAGTAAAATACGTTCAGATTGTAAACTAGAAAATTTATTTAGTAATTTTTTTTTGAAGAGAAAATCTACACTTAAGTACATATATATAATTTTCTTTGTTTATAATAAATTTCAATTTTGCAGGATTTCGTTTACTAAAAAAAAAAAATAAGAATGCAAGTGAAATTGACAGAATAATAACAGATTTTGAAATTGAAATAATTTAAAATTACAGTTTAAAATACAGTTCTTTTGTATCTATTATTTCCATCTAATGATATATTTTTCGGTAGATCTAATGTTATTTCAAAATATCAATATTTAAATAAGAAAATGTATAGGTACTGATTAATAAGAATTAACGATATCTACTCCATTAATAATAATTTAATGTAAATGTGCAATGTTATTCTTTAGGTGATAAACAAGTATACTAATGATAAACAATAACATGCAATGGCAGTAGATGATGCAGGGCTTTGGTTTAGAGATGTTTTTGGAACAAGAAGAACTGAAAGTCCTAAAGTAAGCAGTCTTAATCACTAGTTTTATGTGTAATTTGTGAACTGTACTAAGATTAAATGAAATTTAAGAGCGCTACGATTAGAATGGATAAATATTTCTCAATAATTGTGTTAAATTTCGAAGTCCTGGAAAAATAGAAAGTTTGGAACTAAGCATAGCAACGATTTTCGAGTTAATATTCCATGATATAAGTACGGATCGGAATACTACAGATAAAGATATTTGTAGATAGTGATAATATTTATGAATATCACCAGTAGTATAGTTTATTTAAGATAACCGCTGTGACTTCGGTAAGGTTAAGTAATCCATGTTATGGGAGTCAACGAAATGGAATATATCGTGCATGTTTTTGTATATTTAATTATTAGAACAGAAACATCGTTTTATTTGGATATCGTGTCCTGGTGTCTAAATGCCTTCTGAACATATGAACTTCACTAATAGCTAATATTTTATGAACAGTTGAGTTATAATATCTATTAGGTGATTTTTTTATATAAATATTTTTATTATTTAAAATGAAAAACGTTTACTTCTGTCTAATTCTATGATTAAACAGATTTTAAAAAAATTCATCATAGTATGTAAACAATTATTATATCGTACAACAATTGAAGCACAGACCCCTGAAAGCCGGGTATATTCAGATACGTTGGATATTTCTGGATCAGTCTGATAATTTTGAGTAAAATATCAACCTTTCCATCATATAATTATCATTATCATTTTATTATAAAGCAAATGTTTCTCTATTTAACAACATCTTGAAAGAAAATAATTGTTTCTTTTAGGATCTTGATTCAAGCAAACCTTGAAAACAGAAAAAAGGAAAACAGATAAATATTTTTACTATTTATCTTATTGCGATGAAAACATTTTGAAACTTTTCCTTTTCCAAACTTTGAATCTGAAATGAATAACATCTCGAAAACAATAGCTTCAGAGTAGATGGAAAGGGTCATTGCTTAAAGTGAACATAAGTGTATTAATAACAAAATCATCGGAAATTTTACTGAATACTTATTGTTTAAAGTTATTTAAATAATAAACAACGAAGACCTGAAATTCAAGACAACATTTGAGCTGTAAGCATCAGTTACATCTCTAGAAATGTATCTGTATTTAAGAGTTTCATTGCTTGAAAATGATGATGAACGCTGACATTGTATCTAAATTTTGATGTTAGATAAAGTTGCATAAATTATAGCAACCCCAAGGCTTGTGTAAATTAAAGTAGTAACAAACCCAAATCTCAAATGTCTCCAAAATGTCATCCGATACGGAACAATTTCTTCTGATTTATCTGCTACAATGAGATTAACAAGACTTCCAAATAAGGTCACATTTCCAGCAAGTGTAGCAATCCAAGCATAATATAAAACCATAGCCAAATGATTCTCACAAGGTGGAACCTAAGAAAATAGTAAATTGAATGTATCTTTAAAGATTAATTTATAAAGAGAAACTGCATGAAATGATGATTTAGTTTTGAAAATTAAAATGTTTGATACTATGATACATTGACATTTTTTCTCCATAAATAATACATCTATAAAAATTGATAAAAATTTCTAAACATACTTCGTTTTATAATTTTTAGAAATGGTTAAAATTATTTGAATATAAATTTTTATGAACTTCTAAATTTCATATCTTACAAACTTAGTTGATTGCTTTCTACATTAAATTAAAGAAAATACGTTTGGAGTGTAGTAATACGTTGACTTCTATCCCTTTGTAAAGTGTTTATATATTAAAAGTTAATGAAAAGGCTTACCTGTTCCAAAAAAATTAAAGTAAGTGGAATGTTGCTGAAGAGACTGGAACCAACCATGACAAATATAAACAAAACAACCAAACTGTTAATGTCATCAAACTGTTGATCAACTAAACCTAAGGCTTTCCATAGCCATCGTGCAAGACGGGTGGCATTCAACCCTAGATAATAATAAGAATTCGAAAAAAGCACTTAAAAATAAAATAAAGAAAATTAAATGTTCTGATTAAGATATTATCAGAATCAGGAAACAATCGAACGTTTTCCAACTAAAACTCATTAAAAAGAAATGGATTTGGATAAAATTGTAAAATTATTAATTTTGTACTATACTTACGAATATTTACGATAATATAAAATAATAAACACTACTCATTACTGTACATCCTGTCTTGAAGATAAGTTTACTGAGTACACCATTAATTTAATTCATAGATTAGTAAAATAAAAAAAAAATACTAATTTTATATCGAGACTGAGTAAAATTGTTTTATTAAAAAATTAATAATTTTTTATGTACTGTATAAATGATATATTGATATATAAATTGTATAAATTGATATATAAAATTTATGTATAATTTAACCATTTTTTAACAAAAATACTCCTCAACTTTTAAATCTGTACGTGTAAAACAAAAATAAAGCATTGATGTGGTCAAAATCTATACCTATCTGTTACAATATTAAATAAATAAAACACATGTTCATGGTAATCTCCTTGTAAACTTCATTACTTCATAACGATATTTCGATTGATCTTCCCGATCATTCTTCTTCAGGTTATAAATAATAAATAAAGGAGGAAATAAAAACTATTTCTCTCCGTACAAATTCAAAATAAACAATGAATTCTAATTTACAAATATTAATATTAGTACATGACGTCATTCATTATTACATGATATCATTCGTTATTATATTTTTTCACTGTTACAAATTGACTGTTTCAATTTTTTTTGTTTTGTTTTCCATATATTTCTTAAAAATCCTTAAGGATAAATTTGAAACTTTCAGCGATTTATCTTTTTTATAGCATCAATTTGAGTTGATGTAACAAGATTCTATATATCTATTTTGTCACTGCATTTATGTATAACTTTCACTATTGGATCTGGGTTGTGGTTAGAATTTACAGCATGACATGCCCAATCTGATAAGTTCGGTTGTCTATTTCTACAAGCCCTAATATGCTCAGACGGTCTTTCTTTAAGCGTTCTAGCAGAACTACCATAATAAATTTCATTATATAATTTCTGCATTTATTTATTTTTCCTTTATTTATTATTTATAACCTGAAGAAGAATGATCGGGAAGATCAATCGAAATATCGTTATGAAGTAAAGAGGTTTACAAGGAGATTACCATGAAGATGTGTTTTATTTATTTAATTGACGTGGTCAGTATCTAATTCTTTATTTGAAGTAAAATAAAATAGCAATAATATATTGGAAAAATTATTAAAAATGTATATTACAAATGTGTTTGATATCAGATAAAATTTCAATGGTTTGCTACTTGAGAATCTTTTTGTTCAATTACCAATGACTGTATTCAAACGTTTGAACAAATATATTTACTACTTAGTATTTATTCAAATACTAAGTAGTGAATTTAGTGTTGTCATATATCTTTGGGAAGTAGTTAAAAGCAGCAATTAGTACTTAGCAGCAGAATTTCACATTTAATAAAATCCTTTCTACAAAATACATTGATCTTAAGATAAATTGTAAAAAGAAACCATTGCTAGAAAAATTATTACAACAGCAGGAGTTGTGTTTTTTTTTTTAACTAACCTCCTAACCAAACGAAAACGGCTTGGAACATTATGAGCACAGTCCAGTCCACTTTCCTCAACATGGCTACGGCTTTTTTTTGATTGAAAACAGCGTCCACGATTAAGACTACAATAGCTGCTCCTAAAGGAACCAGACCTAATGACAAAAAAACATGTAATGGAGAATAAAATTCATTTGTGGACTAAACATTACATTAAATTGATATATGGGGAGGGGATTACAGACAAAGGGATATATAAGTAAATTTCTTTAAAAAGTATGGCGATAATTTTGAAAATATTATTGAAATAGGAAATTATTGCTTGATAAAAAGAAAAACTGTATAATGTTGCTATACTGTTTATTTCTGATTTCAGTTTTCTATTTGTAGCTCTACTTTTTAACTCCTCCGTAAAATTTATAATAATGATCAGATAGAAGTAGTGGCATTGGTAGATGGCTAACAATAATCCAGAAGTATTTGGAAGCTGTAATTGCAATAGAATAAAAAATTGTTATAGCGACCATTAGCATGACTTTTTAACGAAATGCCTCTTTTCCGAGATCTGAATCTAACAAAATGGCTTTGGTTAGACATGAAAAAAAATCAAAATCAATTTTGTCCCTGAGGACAAATCACAGAAGTTTTCTATACATTAGCAAATGCTGAGAATAAGATGAATATGGAGGAAGAATTGTTGAACTTAATAAAGTCTGTCTCAAAAGTTTATGGAAAGTAGAAATTTTAAAATAACAACTAAGAAAAAATAATTGATCACAATTTTTTGTACCTGAGTAGAATTAAATCAGAATAATATACAATATTTGAAAACCAGATACTGTTAATAGCATTCGTATGAGAAAATAATTTACAAAAAATGTTCAAAAGTGTTTGGATTCAGGCATTTTTGAGGTTTACAGGATGATTCAAAAAGGAATTTTACAAATTTGTAAGGGTATAGAAATGTATTTAGAAAAAGTATGTAAGTAGTTCCAGCGTCATTTTATAGCAAAGCATATCAAGTTTTATTTTATAGTCTCATTGTGGTTCTATACGTCTGTCATTGGTGATACGGCAGACATCGCACCTGAAGTCAATTTTTTCTTAAACTCGATGCAGCACGTCTGGCGTCCTCTGATGTTATAGAGCTAAGTAATAAATACATCAGTTATTTCTATAACTGCTCTCTCTTAATTATTGTAAGATATATGTTTAAGCTGTAATGATTCGATCTATCAGCGAAGTTTAGATGATTTCATTAATTTATGATGTAATCAGAAAACATTTTAAATCATTTAACTGGAGAAATGTATATTTAATATATAAAGATAACCTAAGAGTTAATGAGGAATTTTCCTACTCCAGATAAATTGCTCTTCAGGAGAAATCAAAAAATCCATTAGTAAGTCAGTCCATTATTGAATCGGTCTCATTGGTTTTTGGAACAGATGATGCTTATTCTTGATAGCATTGCCATTAAATCAATCTGACTCCTTATACATTTAAATAACTTGGGAAAGCACATTTTAATTCGGCAAACCTCTTCTACATTTCACTAAAACCCAAACAAAACTTTTTTTCTTTCATGGTTGCCTAGCAACTCCCGTTGAGCTCGTAGGCTTCATCTCATGACACAACAACAGCAAGTTAAAAAAGAAAATAATCACGTGATACAGCACTAATATACAAATAACAAATTTACAACAATTAAGAAACATTGAGTAAGCAAACGAAGGCCCAACGCTACAGGAAAGAATACGCAATTCTTTGAATCATCGGGCACATTAAATTTCTTTTCATTTCAAATTAAAAAACATTGTCTGAAAATTCCTCATTCGCTCTTCTAATATTTTTATTATTTCTCTAATCGTTATATAACGACAATCAGAACTGATAATAGTTTCATTAAAGTATATTTTTAATTTTTGGGTTGCAATTATATTTTTAATTACCGAAAATAACAAATTGTATCTATGTTTAGCAATTTTAATTTTTTTAAAAATTACTTTCTTTTCTTTTCACTTAGTTTTTCTTTCATAGTTTTTTCCTAATGTGGACAACGCAATATAAAAAGGAAAGTAGCCATGAACAGAAAAAAGGCAACACTTACCAATATCAAATTCAATTGGACCAGTTGAAGCAAAAAACAGCGCAATGACGAGTAACACCATGAAAACGAGAACTCCACAAAATACTTTCGAATCACTTGGAGTAAAATCCTCGTCGATGACAGAAGATTGGATTGGAAGAACTTGAGCATCAGTTTTGTCAACGATTATTTCAGCTAACTACAAAAGAGAAAATTTATTTAGTATTTACTAATTATTGATTGTTACATCCAACAATTGCGAAAGTCAATTAAGAAAAGAATCTGTTGACATAATTTTTAAAATAGATAAACTGAATTTGCTATTATTAAGACCTTAAGTCTTACTAGACTATATTGATTATACTATTTTTGTTAGTTTCCTTGTGTCAATCTCAAAATCATTCTTCTGAGCAAAACAAGACATTGAAGTTAAATGGGAGAAATATTCGAATAGACACCAGTTGAAAGAAAATCAGAGGAAATACTTGGAAGATACTGAAAAGTTTCGAGAAAAAATTTCCTCCAAATCAAATTTAACGGAAATAAAATATTTAAAAGAATAGGAGAAAGACACACAGCTAAAAAATTGAATAAAAAAATTAAAAGAAATTATTAAAAACATCAGTAGCACTAAAAATAATACCCTGAAAGTAATTTTTTTTAACAATTTTAAAGTTTAAATAAATTTTTAAAACTTTTTTAGCTATTTGTGTTTTTAAATGTTTTTATCCTAAAATTTCGCCTTTTCTTAAGGACTAGAAAGAATTAAATAAATGAGACGTTATTCAATTATTTCTCCAAAATAAAGAGCTTCGATGACAGTGTTTTCGCAATAAATAATAATAATAATAAAAAACAAAAACCCAGTAGATTCCACAATCCCATACTTTGTCGTTACGAGTAACACTGAATGATCTCTTGTATTACGTTCATTAGGAACTAACGACATCTACTGGGGAAACCAAGAACTTTCCATTTTATCTTGGGGGGAAAAATATAAAAATAATTTTTTATTAAAATAATAAATTTTACATACACAGAGTTTTCATATTCAAAATAATTTATAAGTGAACACATAAATCATAAATTCTAATAGTAATTAAAGCAGTTTTGCAGCTGCATTAGTATTAAAATCAGTTTCCTTTTGGATGAATACAGACATCTTCCAAGAACATTATGAAATAGAACCAAGGGCGAATATAAGGGGAGGGGGGGGGGCGGGGGGCCCCCCCCCCCCCCCGAAAAATGAATATTATTAAGGTGGCCAACCATCCTTTTTTTTTTTGGTTGAAGAAATGGGTTTAGAGGGTTTTTTTTGGTTGAACAGATGGGTTTAGAAGGTTATTTTTTTTTTTTTTGGTTGAATAGATTTAACATTTTTAACAATTTATTTGCGTCCTCCTTTTCATTTTACAAATTACTCTCTGAATATGAGCAGCAAATACAAAGTATCATAGGGTGTCTACTTAAAATTACTTAACCTAACCTTACATTAATCCCCCCCCCCCCTAAAAAAATATATTCTATATTCGCCACTGAATAGAACTATTACAATTTTAGTAGGAATATAATTTTTTTTTTTATTTTTGTCTTTACATTTCAGGAGTTATTAAGTATCAGACAACGACTGTAGATGTAATTGCAAGAAGCCGGTAAACAAAAAGAAGAAGACAATCTACTGTACATTTCATTTCGTACTAAGTTCGTATGTTTCGTCAATCAAACAAGTAATTCAAATGAAACGCATCAATACCAAACATTCGTTCTACTTTCTTATAAGAATAATTGTTTTTGGTTTATTTAGGAAAAGAATCTTACTTATCGAAGATCAACCGAAACACTTATCCTTTGGAAGCTGAAAAGCAAACATTTCGATTTTCCAACAGTACATTCAGAATTTTCTAAAATCTTAATAATATTTCATAGAACGTCTGTAATTCCTTGTTTTAAGATATGACAAAATATCAATTCTATTTAAAATAGTTAACTTAAAAATCACTTAAGATTTAAAACATAATTACACTATGTTTCAGGAAATTCTTTGTAAAAACTCCATTTAGTTCTAATGTAATACTTATGACTGTAAAATAAAACTACTCCGTTGTGTTTTTTTTTTACCTTAGGAGCTGTTGGTGATGTTTCAATTGAAGAATGAGAAATAATGGTGACTCTGCTGTCGCCGAGGGAATGATTTCCATCTCCATCCTTTGAAATAACATTAGTGAGATTTAGACTCTAAAAAAATGCAAACAAACAAATAAAACAAAACGAAAAACGATTTACTAAAAATATCTGTAAGTAAATAAGTACGAATTCTGATAATTGTTTTTAAACATTTAACAATTACATGTAAATAAATCTAATTACTGTTTACATAACTAAAAATAAGGCAAATATCTTTTGTGGGCTAGTTTGTAATTCTTAACATAGGTGTTCCATTCTACTTCGATAGTTTGAAATCTGCTAATTACTTTCCTGATCAATATCCATGAAACTGGCTTTTTAAATTTAATTGTTGATTTCGTCCAATTCTTCAATATTAGCATTGTTATTAATGAATCCGTTTAATTATATTCTTTGTAATTTTTAAGTTCCTTGAATTCAACTTTTTAATGTTTTCAAGCACTGTGTGTTCATTGTATTATATGAGATTATTTAGGAAGTTATTAAAATATCATTTGAAAGATTGGATGTTTTAGAAAGATCTATTAACATTTAATGCTTTTAGTCAATTTTATTTCTTTAACGCGCCTAAAAATACTCTTACATAGCATAGGAAATATTGCTTTTATCTTCAATCTTTCTTCATCTTTGTTTAAATGACGTATCATCGTCGCCTACTGATAAATATTTTGATTCTTTTAATAACTAGTTTCAAATACTATCTTAATTTTTCGAATTAGCAGGCCGTGATTAACTAATTGGAAGTGGTTAGCTAAATAAAAAGTGTTTTCATAATTAATAAATCCATTTTCCTATACATGTCGTTGACTGAATACACTTAGTATATGAGATCTAGATTCACTCTCTTGATTTAGTATCTTAAACTTTTTTTTGCAGTTGATTTAATTCTTTCTCTTCTTTTTCAGTGGTAAAATAAACTCTATTCTTTCAGTCTTAGTGATATGCTAGATTACTAAATACTTAGTAAAAAGATTTACTAGAATTTCTTCAGTCCCTCTCAGTTTATTTTAGAATATTTACTGCACTATTATATCACAGTGCTTTTCCACTGTTCAATCAATTGGCGTGCTACTTGAGTTTCTGTTCAATACTCTTATTTAATTTAACTTTAAGCCATTCACATAAGCCATCAATATTTTTTTTGAATTTACTTTGCATCTGTTTCACCAAGATTCTGTTAATGATGCCAATTTCGTTTTTCAGAGCAATCTTTCAGATTCTTTTGTTATCTAGTAACTTTTCGCTACTTCTAGACTCTTTATTTTCCTTTCCTACTCTTATCTACAATTCACAATTAGACTTCCTGGTGTATTTATTTATAAGTGTGTTGTTCTTAAGCTCGACATATTTTATTTTCTTGTCACAGAATAATCTTTTTTCAAGTTATTTTTTTCTTTCAATATTAGCATTTAGTTATCATTAGGTAATTTCGTTTCAGATTTTGCTTTTTAAGTATATCAATAACGTCCTTATTGTATACATTTACCGTTTAGTTCATCTACATCCCTTTTTTCTTTAGCAGTATGAGAAGTTCAGTTAACAATTTCTTAATTGTGATAATTGACATTCTACACAAAGTGTTGCAAGTAAAATTTATTGACAGGATCCATTCACTCTTTCATTTATCTGGGAAACCTATTTAAGATAATTTATGTACTTATTTGGAAAGCTTTTTTATCTGCAGTTTTTCAATAGCTGTATTTTTTTCCCATTGTAGTTAGTACTGCTTAGAACCTTAGGTTGGATTTTTCTCTCTCGTTAAGTTTTATTTTCTTCAGTACAAGAGTTATTTCCATTATGAGGAAAGGTCGTCTCAGAGAATTGTGTATAATGGCAAAATCAAATAAGTACAAGAGGCTTCTTCTTGCTATTATTGCAACAACTTTGAGCCTCCCGCGTTCATCGTATCTGGCTGTCATCCACATTGATGTCTAGAATGCTTCGAAGCCTCATGTAGTTCCTATTTTTCTTGCCTTTCACTATCCATGTAATATTCTTAGTCATTTAGGAGCTGCTTTTAGATCTGCTATCACAGCTACTGCCCAGAGCAATTTCCTGGAAGAAATTCATCAAATGGGGTACTGTAAATATTCTAAGGGAGAGGTAGTTAGTGTTGTTACCGATAAGAATGGCTACTTATCTGGTCGAGTTGGAAGATAAGCCTTATTTTTAACGATTATTAAGCCTCGCTAACTGCTTAAAGATTAATGCGTCAAACAACAAATAATATTTTTTATTAGTATTATTTTGTTTAACGCATTAATCTTAAAGCAGTTAGTGATTTTCTTTGTGTAATAAAATTTTTTTTAAGGATTTTTCAAAAATTATTTTGGATTTTAATAAAAAAATTAGATGTTTCTGAAGGTAATAATCTATTAAATGATTTAGTTTTAAAATTAGTTTAAAAGGTCTGTGCGATTCACCAGTTGGTCTTAGTAAAAATCAGGTAGCAAAATAAAAATAAATATCTCTTGTTGACTTCGGAAATTCTAAATATTACTTCTACAGGTAAATATTAAGATTAAATTATATACTTAATTTAAAAAAAAAATATTAACTATTATACTGTCGTTTTACTGTAAGCTATGAAAACGAACAATATATTTAACTTACCACTGTTGATTTTTTTGTATTGGCTCGTAAATTTTTCCTGAAAATTATCGAAGCACAGGATTTATTTTGCCATCGATGTAGCAGAAGCAGAAAGGCGTAATTTATTAATCCAGCAATAATAGCTGATGGAGCCAAATACAGCAGACATCGACGCAGATTCAATCTGCTCAAGATATATAAAGGAGAACCAGTTTTAGCAGCAATTAAAACAATAGGAGGATTCCCAAACACAGTCATACAACTGCCAATGTTACACATGGTTGCAATGGCAATAACAATGGCCTCTATTTCAGACGAAGGTCGTTTCTGTGACTTCCAATGACTCACAAGAACTGGTGTAAGAGTCGTACAACAAGCATCATTGGTAAAGAGAGCGGACAACACAAAACACAAGACACTAATCCACCAGATGTACACCTCGAACTTCATATCAGCTCTTAAGATCTAAGGAAATAGAGAAGAAACAACTTAGTAATATTTTAATATCTTAAAATAAATGAAATAAAAAGATTCAAAGAGCATTTTTTTGCCCTTACTCTCGAATTACATGTATGCTCTTTCTCTGGTAAAAATAACTGGTATCGTTGTTAGTTGGACAGAGGAAGGTTAATGAAAATAACCAATTCAATTAAGAATGAAATTGAAATCAATATCATATGAGACAATAATTAAAAGCTGCAGGAATGATCCAGAATAAGCTCTTTCTCTTTATTAAATGCCTCTTGTGCCTAGCATTAGTAGGCCGAGGTTTTGATACTGTAGTGGTTACAGTGATTTACTTATTGTTGTTTGCTTGACTGAGATCCCACTCCCGGAAGCCTTTCACATTTATATATGGACGAGTCCTAATAAGAACAAAACAGCTGCCCCAGATTCTTCTTGACGATATCTGAAGAATGAATGAAATGTGTAATCTTGTTATTTTTATTTTTCATGTAACTACCCCAACCTAAATGAAATTGAGTTGTGCAATTTGTAAAGAATTGAAAATCGAAAAAAAAAAATATTTAAAATTTGATTTTATTGGCTTAATAAATTGTTACTGACTAATTGGCTTTCTCCAACATTTCTATATCAGCTTTAAGAAATCAAATATTATCTTTTAATGAAAAAATCCGGATGTTTTGACGAGAGGAAACGTTCCTTTATTCATAATTCTGCTATATCAGAAGAGTTAATGTAGCGGAAAATTAATAGGAGAGCTTCAGAATCCCCCGCTCTTGTGATTTTTATTATTTTTTTTCATTTCTTTTAGTGTTTATGTTTTTGAAAACTTAAAAATAAAACGAAGTAATCCATACAATATTAACCAGTAACACTGTCTAGGCAAACTGAAAGATTCAGTTTACCGAATAATATCCATGTCTAATAGTTTAGACATAATATCCATTCTATGAAACCAGCGAATGAATTACTTAAAATATCTTTATAAATAAGTAAATAAAGTTAATAAAATATCGTTTCATTAAGATTGGATTACATATTTTTAAAGAATAAAATATATTGACGATTCATTATAATTCCTTGAATACATCGGAAAGATGACTTTGTAAATTGAAGAGGCCGCAAAAAACCAAAATAAGTTTTAGAATTTATTTATTAATCATTTTGTAGTAATGAATTATGGTCCAACAAAATCGCAGATTATTCAAACATTATTTTGCAAGGCATTAGAGCTGTCAACAGTAGATTCATTTTCTAATATTAATTTTAATTCTTAGTCCAACATTTTATGGATAAAGAAAGTCAATTTTAATGCAGAATCTTTTTTTAATATTGAGAAAAGGAATAAAGTAATTTTTTTCCTTTATATTTATTATTCTCTTCGTTGTTCTGTTTTCACTGCTTTTTAATAGTTGTTCCATTGAAACTTTTCTTAATTGGCCTTGAAACCTGTTGGTTCTACGCAATTACTTTCTTCAAAGCATCATTACATGATTCAGCGTCAAAGAATGAGTTTTGAAAGGATACAATTTCAGATTTCTATTTTCAATTTGTATTATACTCACAAACAATAAAAAATTGAAAAAAAAAAATGCATTTAACGGAAAGTAAAATTAAGCTTAACAACTACGTTAACACAAATAGTTCTGTAATAAGTTTTACAATTCAGCAGCTATGAAGTAATTTAAATGCATTTGAATTTTTTTTTTTTTTTTTTCATGTATATTACAAATTTTTGATCAATTTTCATTTGACTGCTTGAGTGTACTTTACTACTACGAAATTACATGATTCCTTTTTAAGAATTCATGTTTGCATTGTTTGATAAATAAAATGTCGGATACATACATATTTTAATTTTACAGAAATTGTAAAATAGGTGTATCAATTACAATTTCAGGAATTAATTAGATATATAAAATAAACAATTCATTAAAATTTCAGTTGAAAGAAATTTCAGTTTTTTCTGATTTTTATGGCAGATAATAAATGAAGCGTCTATTTCTTGAATGGGTGAATAGGTTCTTTATAGTATCCTATAGCTGACTAATATTCTTCCTTCAGTTACGATTCACACTATCCAATGTTAATGGCCGATGTATGGGAAATCGTTCCCACACATCCCAACTGTGATCTTCCTAGGAGTGTTTCACTTTTTGTAGAGCGCGATGGAGTCGTCTGTTAACCAACTATGAAATAAAGTCTCAGCAGTCCGTTGAAAAAAACTGCCAGATAACAAGACAGTAAAATGAGTCGATGTATGAGTTGGAGCATTTATTCTTCAGAAACACAAGAGGCAATTCATGAAACCTCTTTCACAATCTCACTGCTGGCCCCTCATAAGATCATCTTCAGCATCATGCAGGCTAAGGCGAGACTCACTGGAGAAGATAATTCGACGTCGTTCCTCTTCCAGTAGAGGAACACTGAAGACATTTGTGGTCAGAGGCAACCAAAGCAGTGGAAGCTGTGATGAATGGAATTTATTCGTAGAATGCAGTAATGCCTGAAGTTTGTAATCTTCTCTTTTTTGTGATGCATCTTGGAAAGCGGATACAGCCATGCCGACAGAAAATGCTACTTTTCACATCCATTGTTACACACAAGGGATTAAAATGTTTACTGAGCTACCACGATGAATAATGAGGAACCTATCAACTATGCATTTGTAATAACTGTTCCGTTTTAGTACGAATAACTGTTGATCCTCGCGACGACATCTTTTGAGAATCTCTAATATTTACTTTGATGCTAACTATTACTTCGAATTTCAACTCTTCTGTTTAATCACTTCTTTTTAATATATCGCAACTTTAATTATTTCATGAACCCTCTCTCATGATCTGATTTCACCAGATGCCTTCGAACGGGAATATTTCAAAAATTTCATAAACTTGGAGCTTAGTTTCTTGTCCATAAATATTAAAGCCAAGTTTCAAGAAAATGCGTTCAAACTTTTATAGTAGGAAAGCAAATACAATGAAAATAGGACTTTCTATTAAATGAATGAAAGAATTTCTTTATCTGAAATATAGAAGAAATAGCCATGACTCAGTGATCTAGCTTTCTTCGGGCAATCAGCTTTTTTTTCTGCTTTTCTCATTAAATAACAGACTAAAAGGAATTAAAAGAATTTCAAGAATAAAAAAAAAAAAAAATCAAAATATAATATCTTGCAACAATTCAAAAATATAGATTCGATACAATTTCTTTTGAAAACAAAAGGAAAAAGTTAGACTGGACTGACAACTTACCCGACCAAGAAGAGCCGCCAGCATTTTTTCTCGTTCAAAATATAAAGTGAGTAACATCATTCCCAGAAGCAGAAATATCATTTGAAGATGGGATTTTTCTCCTATAAGATGGTAAACATCGTCTTGAGATAAAACTAGTCCTACAGTCATAGTAAATCCACCAAATAGTACAGCAGCTGTGGTACCAATGGGAAGTCTCTTGAAGGTAAAAAGAACAAATGGGAGTACCAGAAAAAACATAGCACCACCAACAGCTACTTTGTCCGTTTCTGCCAACGAATAGTCTAGTTTTGGAATGCTTGATGATTCTGCTGTTCCATTTTCACTCTCGTTGAAATAAGATACATCACAGGAGAAAGAAGCAATGGGAGCACCGTGATGAGCCATTGCAAATTCTCTTGGATAGGAGGTCAAAGCCAAAATATACTTCTTAAGATATTCTGTGCGTCAATGGAAATTAAAGTACCTAGATAAAAACAAAACAAAAAGAAATTAAGTAGATGATTTTCAGTAATAATAATAATAATAATAAAGCTTAATTCAATAATTATTTTGACAGCTTTTAGTAATAATTTATGTTTGAACAACATCCTCCGAAGTAAATGGAAATTTATATAAATAAGAAAATATCAAGGTTTCAAATAATCAATCGACATTGACCTGCAATCCCACAATTCATTTCTATTCTTTTATGTTTTCCATAGAAACCGAGATTGGCATTAGATCATTTCTGTTCAGTGAAAAGAGATGAAACAAAAGGAAGCTACCCTGATGATATAAATACAGTATATTAATACATTTGACTTGAAATAAAAGCCAAAGTAAAAGAGAAGTACCAATAATTTTTGGTCAATTCTTTTTTAATAAAGAAGGTTTAACGTGCATTAATGCCTTTCGTGCCCAGCGCAAAGCTGGCCAAGATAATTTTCCTGTACTGGTTGCAGCGTTTTTTTCTTTTATTGTTTGCTTTCTACCGGGTCCCACTTCCGCGAGCGGGAGACGGAACCATAGGTACCCACGCATTCTGAGCTCAATCATCGAAGCTAAATCTGGCTGTTGAGTCTTAATAAGGATGAAACAGCTGTCCCAGATTGCTATCGATGATGGCTCAATGCGTGAAAAGCAAACAAACTAACGCATTTGTGCATTCTAGAGATGTTTCTTCCCTTTTTCAATTCTTTTTTAATGTTTTCTTTTTATTTGAAATATTGAAGACATTATTCTCACACTTTTTGTCTTAAGAATAATGAAAGTTTTCACTTACTTTTTTTCTAGTTAAGCCTGTCTTTCCTGTCTCGAAAAGATAACTGATGTCTCTGTAGTCAATGGAATCAAAACGTTTGAGTCACTGCAGTGTCGCTGCACAAACATTTCACACTCAAATGACTCCGATAATTGCGACAAGTTTTTAACAATTCACCACTTATTATTTAGTGGCTAATATTATTGAATTTTTAATTTCTTTATAATTAATAATAACTTAAAAATTCATTACTAATTATCTTTAAAATGACAGAAATATTTTCATTACTTTAAATTTCATTATTACTTTTTCTTTCTTTTCTTTTTTTCCGTAGGCTTTCTATACATAAGGAAATTTTCTTTATATTTTTACGCTATCAATAAAATTAAACAAATAAGCAACTAAACAAAATTATGTTGGAATTGATTTGATTTCAAGTTTTTAATAATGCTTTATGTTTCTGTTTTTGCAACATTTCTAATTGCTTTTTCCCAGATTTAACTTTTTGTTATTAAAAGCTTTAAATACAGTATATTCAATAAATTTTTAGTTTCTAAACTGCTTCCGATCAGCGATAGGCCATACTGCATTAGATTTTATAACAAAACAACTTTTATCAATAATAATAGTAATGGTAAGAGTGATTTCTTTTAAAAATTACATGACTATAATAACAAGATAATTATTATAAATAAAAACCACAACATCTTCTTCCTTCCTAAATACAGCTAAATTTCGCAGATAACTTATCTGCTTCTTCAGGCTTATAC
>JAFIDM010002131.1:3448915-3464296 GCA_023159025.1 Thereuonema tuberculata
TTTTTTTCAAAAGAAAACAAGAGATAATATAAAGAAAGACAAAGAAATTAAGAATATAATAAGAATTCCTTATAATGTTAAAATTTCAAAAAGAATAGCTGAAGTTTGTAAAATTAATGAAATATCAATTATCCGAACAGCTAATCAGAATTTGGGGTCATTGGTTTGTAGAAGAAAAGAAGACGACGATGTTATGGAAATGACAGGAGTTATATATAAATTAAAATGTAGATCCTGTAATGGAATCTATTTTGGAAACACCGGTAGAAAACTAAGGGAGCGTGTAATGTAAAAGAACACGTTAGCGCAACTAGGAACAACCATCCCGAAATCTCAGATTGGACCCACCATTCTATATCATTGGGGCATAATCCTGACCCAATTGTACAGATTGTTTATAAAAATATGCATAATACGGAAATAAGGTTTATGCTAGAAGTTTGTATAATAAGAAGCTTTAAATACCTTTCTTTAAATCAGAAAAGTACTGATGTTAGCCAAATAGTATTAGATAAATTCATAAAAAAAATTGTAAAGACACTACAAGATTCCAATAATGCTTTCATTTAATGTCAAAATATTACACTTATTCATTATACTACAATATATGAATTTTATTGTTTATATTGTTAATATTCTATTCATGACTACTTTGTTTTGATGAAGATCGTGCAATAACAATGTCAATAATGCTTTTAGTTAAAAATGTATATGATCTAATTTAACATGTATGATTCTGTATTATTTCTATATATGATACAATATTGTTAATATTCTGATCAAAAATTTTTGTTGATGAAGAACATTCTCTGTATAAGCCTGAAGAAGCAGATAAGTTATCTGCGAAATTTAGCTGTAGGAAGGAAGAAGATGCTGTGGTTTTCATTTATAATATTTACTATTACTGAAATCATGTTTCAACAACAAGATAATTAATTAGACTATTAGAATTTTTCTGTGTTTCTATTGTAACACAATCTATTTGATCATGAATGCTGCCAGATAAACTGGAAAAAACTTAAATATAGTAACTTAAACTTTGGTCTGGATTAAGCAACGGAAACATTTCTTTTTTTTTGGTTGTTTGGTGTGATTCGAATTAGTTAAATCATTTGGGAGCATAAGCCTTTTATAAGCTTGTTTAAAAGAAGCCTCGCAAGTATGCGAATGTCAAGAACGAATCGGTTTTTGCACAATTTAAAACCACCTCTGGATTTCACCAAAAGACCATGGTAAGGGAAAAAGGGAAAGAGCATAGATAGAAACAGAAAAGAATGGGTTTGGTCATTCTTTTTTCTATCCAATTATTTGCTGAAATAATTTTACACATTTACAACATTCTGAAGCTTCTGTTCAGAAAGATTCAAAATGTTTTGCTTTGTTATCCTTTATTCTAAGTATGTCTGTGATGATGCTGAATATTTGCATTAAATCAAAGTAATTCTTAATCATAAATTCTAGGTTTTGTGATATAATGAGGATTGAGGCGGATAAAATTGAATGATTTCGAATATGACTCTGCCTCGCGTGATACAATGTATCTCATGACCGATCCAGTAATACGCAGTCATTATTATTCTATAAAAGTGATATGTCAATTGTTGAATGGACTGAATAATGTCTGCAAAAACAATAACATATTGGGAGGATACAGAATGGGTCCTTTCCGAATTTAAAATGTCCTAGTATAGTGTCTATTGCAAAGCAGTGCGCGATAAAAGTTAAATGGTCAATAAAGGTAAGATTAGCCACATATTCCGCCGAAACCGTCGTCAAAAGTACAGCCAAAACAGAAATCCGACGACATAGATGGTCCCACCAGAGAACCCTCCACCCTCACCTCACCAACGTTGCAGCTTAGGAACATCACAATGGGCCGTGGAACAAGTCATCCGAAACAGTCTTAATATAGACAGGGTCTACAAAGCACATGGTCACAAACTCACAGATCAGTTTCACAATTCCAAGAAAACTGTACTTAAAGATATCTCGCACATCACTGCTGGCAGTTTGTCGTCCCATTGGACGAAGCATGAGTGCATTGGACAATGCCAACCGGTTTGTTACCGGCACATTGGAGAAAAAGGACGAACAGAATTCATGCGGGAATGCAAAGAGAAGTTCTCCAAAGGTTCTTGACTGTCGCAGGATACTGTGCTCGTGGCCGTCAAGGCCAAGGGAAATTCTGCATGTGATGGAACCAATCAAATTCATAGCTTTATGGTAACGACGCTCTATTGTTGGACATTCATATGGATAAGGCAACGAGACATAATGCAGGTTCCTCTATCCTACAAGGAAAGGCGCGATTAGACCGGGATAATGTCATTCCCTTTATGTGCATAACCGTTATGTCATCTATAGTTCAATGGATTCTGGGATTTCCGATTCCTCAAATCTGGAATTGCACGACGCGCACTGGATGGCCTATGGAAAGTGTGTTTAGATGCATGGAACACAATCCCCCCCAGGAATCTCCTATCCAGAAACCTCCTGAATGGAAACTACCATGCCGGAGATTGTCCGCAAGCGTGATCACCACAAGGAGCAGCATCGTTGATGGAGAAAGGGCGCAACTACGTAATAAGAGGTCCCAAACTTGTTCAATTTTATCTGCCTCAACCCTCCTTATTCGTCCGCACAAAATAAAAACAGTTCATAAAGAAACCTTTCTCCTTTCACTTAAGCTTTCATAGCACAAGACATATTAAACTTTTTGTTCAATATTAAATTCCAGAATTTCTAATTTTTCAATATCTATTACAAATCTGTATTTATTAAGCCTGTCTTATTTTAAGTTCTACAATGCAGAATGTCGGTAATTTATAAATTAATATGAAAAAGAAGTTAAGTATCAAATAATGAAACTTCTACTTTATCATACTAATCAGGTTAGAAAATATAAACAAAAAAACTTTTAAAAAAAAAATAATCTAACAATACATCCAAGTCAAAAGTGTATTCGGGACAACTGGCGTTGCACAATGCACTGATACAATATTGACATTTCTCAATTTATCACTGATCTATTCTTTTACAGCACAGTCTGTCGAGGTATTTCAACAATTATAATGTCTGATGTTTGTCCGGACGAATAGAAGGAAAGTCCGTTTGGCTGTTCGTTTCAATTGCCTTATTGTAGATTCTACGATATTTTAATTAGTACTATTTAAAAAACAGATAAAAATGTTTTAAAAATGAAGGCCAAAATTATATCTGAATTTCTCTCCTGTTTTAGGTTTACTGTCAGGAAGCAACATCACAATAGAAAATAGGAAGTGAAGCTCTTCCTATGTCTTAAGTTTCTCAAACAGATGAAGAAAATCAACTTTCTCCATTTATTCTTTCTAGGCTTTGCAAGTGATGAGAATCTTGATCTGAATGATTACTAAAAATATGAAGAAAAAGAAAGCCATTTTTAGCATCTTTCTTCATGAGTTGTCGGAATTTCTTTTCCGTACTTGTTATGAAGGATCAATCAATTTTTTTTTATAAAAAGATCTGTACTGAAAATAAATTTTTATCCTCAACTGCAGTTAGGTGATTCAAGATTAGGAATGTAGCCCGCAGAAGCAATCAATTTTCAAGGTACATTGTCCAACCAAACATTAAAAAAATAAAAGAAAGCAAATAAAGAAAAAACAAAAACAAAACAGTACTTTGAAATGGGTTTCCTTAAATATTTCCTAAAAAAAGAAGCCATTTTTAACCTATTTTTCTTTGAAGTTCTTTATTTAGACTTTTTCATTCGTACTCGAATGTCGCTGTCGTAAGATTATTTCATGAGAAATTTTTCAATAATACGCTTTTATTTATGTCAAGTAAAGGTGCAGTGAATGTCTAGGGTTGAGATGAGTTACACTATTTCTTCTAGTTAAGTTAGCGTTTATACTTTTCATGGACAATTTAACTTAAATAATAAAGAAGAATAAACTCCAGATACAAATATATTGCTTTTCTTTCTATAATAATGTTAATTATCTAAATTTCATACCGTATTATCAACAAACTTCATACACTGGATTTATTTTATTGCCAAAAGAATTGGAGAATAGAAACAAATCAGTTTTAATTCTTTTTTATTTCCAATTTACATTCAAACTATGTAGGCATAAAAAATATTATTATTTTGTTAATTGATACTGTTTATCGCACGTTACATATTATCTTACACATTTCAATAATGTATGTACAGTCAACTCTTGATAACTCGTACTAAACGGCGGGGGGGGGGGGGGTCTGTCCGAGTTACGAAAAGTCCGTCTTATCGAGGGGAACCATATCAGATAAGACCCAAATAACACAGCTAGGTACTGGAATGGGAAAGGTTGATATTACAATATAGATAATTTGCAAGTCTAAAGTACTTTCAAATTATCTCTATACTGTACTGTATGTGCGGAACAACAAAATTTACACTAACTTACTGTACTCAATGTTTTAGTGAGAGTGTGATTCATACTCTTTTGGTAGGTCTATTACAGGAGCACGATGGTGATTATAGGAGTACTATGATGATATTTTGTTCAGCAGATGTAATTAAGTTTGAAGAAGCTGTCAATCATCTTCTGTGAATATTTTTGATGTTGCTTCTGAACAATTATCTCCCCCCTGCATTATACTACTTCTATTACATTTTTAGCCACTGTCACCATGCGCATGCGTGTTACGAAATAAAATTTTATTTTCGAAAAATTTTGTCCGAAATATCGACAGTTGTCCGCATTTATAACCGGTCTTTGGGGAAAATTGAAATACTTAAATAATTATTTACGAAGTTCCTCAAAGAACTTAAATATTAATTTACTTGAAAAATTGTAATTTCTATTTTTTTTTTTTTTCATTGAAAGCAATATAAAGTAAAATTCCATGTTCCTGATTTGTTACAAAAATAAAGGCTTCCTTTATCTGAAAATTGATTTGAGTTGCTTCAATCTTTTAAACAAACCATAACAAGAATAAAAACAGCACCTGAATAAATTAAATTGCCTTTCTGAATCAATTTATTGGAAGGAATTGGGAACGGCCGTTTCGTCCTTCTAGGGACTCATCAGCCCAATCGCCTTCTCCGATAAAAAGACTCAGAAAGGCAATCTTATTACCTGCAATCAGAAATGAATTTCTATCGACTTACAAGTGCACTGCCATTATAAATTTGCACATTCTTTCATTTTTTGCCTACTGAAAAATCATTATTCATTTTTAATGATTTTCTTTGGAATTTCTGTTTTTACAATGAGAGATTTTTAAAATACAAAATTTATAGTCTGTCTTCCATAAATAGATACATTAATTAACTATAAAGTAATTGGAACAGAGATATATACACCCGAATAACACAAACATACTGCTTTTATGAAGAGTAACTTTTCGTAAATAAGCCAATAACATGTAAAGAAAATTAAGAATAAAGAAAAGAAGAAGGAAAAACAAAATTTGATATCTTTCTTATTTTATAACAATTCTTATAAATAATATTAAGTCGATGTTTCTTTGTATCTGTAGACATTTTTTTTTTTCTATGTTCCTCCTATACCGCAAATTAGCAAAAATATTTTTTTTAGCTTTAAAAATTAATACAATAACGAAATAAAAAAAGGAAGAAAAAAATACTATTTCAAATACACTCAAGTGAATTGTTTTGTACTAATTATTATTAACTTATTACTAATGATAAGATTTAAAAGCAATAAACAGAGAGCTTTTACAAGAACTGCCTTACCGGTTCCAAAAAGCCTTCAATGATGTTGATGAGGCGAATGTTGGAGACAGAATGCAAAGTCATCACCTGAAAACCCTTTACATAACAGTAGCCTAGTCTAAGACACTGCGTCCCACTGAAAATCAGGTTCTTCTGCCAAAACTAACAAGTTATTAACTATTGAAGATGGATTGTTTCCCTTGTTTTATGCCTAATGAGGCTTCGACAAAAGAAATCAAGAATGGATTTGAAATTATTTAAATTTTCAGTCCGTAAAGTAATTAATATATTTTTCTTTTATGACTGTTTGAAAGACTATTTTTTTTCTTTCTTTTTTCATCTATTCATAAAAGCGTATAACGGAAATCTGAAAATTATTATGTAAGAGCGGATGCAAACAAACGTAATTATCTAGATAACAGGTGAAATTTTTTTGAGATGTTGTACCTTACATTTTATAATAGAGATTCTGGGCAATGATAATGAATTTGATTTATTGCTGAGCAGTACATTAGCTGCCTTTATTCCCAAGCTTCTTGATAGCATCAAGTAAATACATTTCTATAGTATTCTCAAAAGTATCTAAAGACAACAGGATGTTTTGTCGATAGACAAATAGCAATAGAGATGGACGAAAAATGAAAGCAAAAGTTCTCATAAAAGTGAAGAGCGAATTACAAGGTCAGCAGAATTCTTGACAATAATAAGATATCTTCGGAATCACTTCTAGAAAAAAATCAAAAGAAAACAATTTGATAAGAAGTGTTTTTAAGTTATTTTCAAGCTAACTTCCAAACATTTCAAATTAGAAAGGCTTATGGGAGGCAATTAAAATATTTTTTTTTTATTATTATTATTACTTAAGAGACATCATTTTAAGAAAATATTCAATGAAGTTTTAAACGATTTCCAAATATTACAACTTTGGAAAAATGAGAGACAAGCAGGTCGTAGATATTAACCATTCTAGTGTAGATATTTAATTTGAATGATGTTAATTTAAGTAACATACAGAGCCGATATATTTGTATTCCTTGAATTATTCTGTTTACTTGTTCATTGTTCAGTCTAACATTTAAGCTTGTTTTTCTTCCTTCTCTTCCTCTGCCTTCAATTTATATTCGATTGAATGAAGGATTCATGCCTTTTCTTTCTTTCTTTTATTCTCTTCTAACTTTCAACTTCAAACGAGAATTAGTCTCAGCTTGTGGTAGCATCAAGGATAAATTGTTCGGTGTTTATCAGTTTTCATTCTTCACATCCACTTTCCCGCCTCATCACTACTGAAAAAAAAAGGTCGCGGAAGAAAAGGCTCACATTGTCATTAGTTTTTTTTTTTTTATTTCGGTTTAAGAGAAGAAATAATAAGAGTCCAGCTTCTTCGCTTAGTCACTGCCCAATTGTCTACCTAAAGATGCAATTCAGATAAAAGTTTCTGTTATGTAAGATTGTTCCTTGGCCAGATTTTTTATTTCATCAAAGGTTGAGATAATAATATACAGATTAAATTTAATATTGGTATTCTACTCAAACTCAATTTTTTAATTACCATTTCGGGAAAAACAAAAACTTACAAAAGTTGTTATTTCTCAAATCATTAATCAAGTATTTCAGACAATGCTTTTATTTTTAATGATCAGTGGTAAAAAATACTTCTGTTATTTATTTTCTTCTACTGATCACTTTTGCTCTTCAGGTAATTTAAAAATTCTTGCAGATTAATTGCGAATTGTTAATGGATGGATTCCAAACTGAAAAAGATCTCAGATACTTGCTTCGCCCTGGTAGGTCATAGGGTTACAATGTCCCTCGAAAAAAATAAAGGAAGAGGGAAAGAAATTACATTTTTTATTAGTAGTACTAGCCGGGTACCGTCGCTTCGCTCCGCAACCCTTGCATATATATGGCATTAAAAAAAAAAACAACTTTTATTTATTTCGCAAATTAATATTGAGATCCGAGAATATACGACTTCCCAGCTCGTTGTGGCCTTCTCCGCTTAACTCAGGTGTACTGCGGGTTGGCGCCACACACCTGGGTTTGTCGCCACACACTTCATGCTCAGTTTGCCAGATTATTCCCTATCCCGTGGAAATTTCGAAAAATCCGGCCTTATTCCTTGTCTGCATCATAAAGGGAACCTCTGCTTAAAATTTCAGCTTTCTAGGTCGAAGGGTTTGGGGTGGGCGTTGATGAATCAGTCAGTGAGTGAGTCAAGACTTTTATATATGTAGATTTTCATGAATTTTGTTTTGTTAACCTCATTGATTAGTTCTTTACAGATTCTATTTGGATCTGTTATTTTCTCATTTTCAACTCTTTATTATCCAAGATTCGTTCTTTACATATTATTCCTGATGTTTCGATATCATGCTTATTTATGAAAATATGATCTATATTTGTTTTCATAGTTCCATGAATTGTACAGTTGTTTCTTGTTGTTCCGTAAAGGCAATTTTTGAAACCAATATTGCACATAAATTTTAGGTATTTCTGTACTGAACTGTTTTTATTCATTTTGAAAAGATCTATATTTACGTCGCCAATTAGTATAGTTGGACAGTTGTTTATTATATTTTAATTTTTTATGAATAGATTCTCTAACTTTTCAGTAAATTTACCTTTCTTTGTGTTTTGTTGGTTTATACATGGCTAAAATGTTAATATTTTCTGTTGATAATACAAACACATTTTTGATAACGAAACATATTAGGTTTTATTATAAAACTTCGTGATAAATAACATGTTTTGTGAAAATTCTTGAATCATTTTCCAAAAGATTTCCTTGCTCCGATGTTTTAGTAATTTATAATTTAACATTTTGCTCATAGAATGACAGACAGAATAAGGTTTTTATAATAATAATAGCCGGATACCGTCAGTTCGCTCCGCACCCTTGCATATACAGCATTAAAAAAAAAAAAAAAAAAAACTATTTATTTAGCAAATTAATATTGAGAAGGTCGGAGAATATATAACTTCCCAGCCCGTTGTGGCTTCTCCGGATAATTCAGATGCATTGCGGGTTGGCGCCACACACCAAAAATTTAAAGTGAAAAATCACATTTTTGCATATATCTTGCAAACGCAGAAACATTTGTGAATGAGTGATATATCGTTCGATAGAACTTTCAAATACCAACATTTTCTCAATGTAATGTTCTCTTTCAACTTTTATACTTTTCGTTTAAATTGAGAAAAAGTCAAAATTTGACCCTTTAAAAGGCGATATCTTTGAAACCAAAAAACTTTTTACGAAAGATTTTTGTAGCATTTTGTTTGTCTTAAAAAGATCTACATTTTATCCATTACATGACCAATCTATCTCTTATAGTTTGATCACAAAATTGGAAAAACGTAAAGTCTTATGACAGACAGAATAACGCTTTTATAATATAAGATTATTATATATTTCGATTAAACAGTTGTTATCTAGATCATCTCTCTAATAATTTTATCCCCTCCCCCTAAAGCCTCCCATAACCTGTCCTAATTATTCCCTAAAATGTTAAATATAAAGAAGCCTCTCTGTTAATCAATAAATCTGCGCATCAAGGTTTCAGCAGATTTTTTTTAACTAAACTATGAATTTTTCTTTTGCGAAGTTCATTGCAAGTGACGTGAAGTTTCCTATGAATGGGGAAGTGGATTAAACCATTAAAAATAATAATTTAAACTATTCTCTAAATAGTAACTTCTTACAAAGAAATATGAATTCTATTTTTAGAACTTATGATGAAATCAAAATAAAATATGTTAAGTATCTTTAACAATTTCTATAATTTAAAAAAGGGACTTAAAAATTCGTTAATAACTATGAAAAAAAAAGAAGAAGTAAATAATCTGAATCTATATTACTAAAATCTTTTATTTCTCTGTCTGTCTGTCTGTGTGTCTGTCCGGCGCAGTTTTCTGTGAGAATGAAAAATAGAAAGAATTTTTTCAATGAAACATCCGCGACAGGAATCGAACCTGCAACCTTCTGATCCGAAGTCAGACATCTTACCCATTAGGCCATGGGAACTACAACTCTCTTCATATTGCTTTTTTGATTTATCTGTCAAAACTGAAATGACTTTGACTGAAAAGTAACAATTGTAATCAAAAAGAAAGTCAAAAAGAAAGAAGCTGTACTTCATTAGGTAGAATACTGAGAAATCAGTATTTGTAACTTAAAAACCACTGAAAAGTATCTATTGGAATTGGATAAACGAGATGAACGAGAGTGTCGATAACATCAATCGAATGATAAGTCTAAGAATACAAGGAGAGACTATAGAGCATACAATACAAGTGCGAATAAAATTGACACTTCTGATAATTCACCACACGAACATCTCTATCTGCCCGAGTGTCTGAACGCATTGAATCTCAGCGGAATTCCTCAACATCGTTTGTCATTGAAGATTGGATCTCCAATAAGTTTGTTGCGAAACATCAATCCCAAGTTTGCATACTGCAATGGAACTCAACTTAAATGCTGTTCATTCGATAATGATCTCATAGAAACCGAAATTATAACAGAACTCACAAAGGAGATTTTGTTTTCATCCATAGGATGTCTATGGAACCATGCGGTAATCTACTTCCATTCACTTTCACAAGAAAACAATTTCCGATCAGACCTTCTTATGCGATATTTATCAATAAAGCTCCAGGACAAACTCTAAATAAAGTTGCCATATAATTGAAAAACGTTGTCTTAACTCACATACAACTTTAGGTCTTTGAGTCACAATTCAACAGAATTTGGTTATCTTCACTCTAAAGAATACTCACAATTAATTTGTTGCGAAGAATTTCGTATACAAGCTATGATCTTCATTTATCATCTATATCAACTAACGTCCATCTGAAATCTCTTCTTCAAATATCTATATCGAACAATCTGATGGCCTAGCTAATATATATAGATAATTTTCACTATTTGTAACTCAAAAACCACTGAAAAGTATCAATTGGAATTGGATAAAAAAGAACAGAAAAAAAAATAATCACTATTTCTATTAGGTAGAATACTGAAAAATCGCTATTTGTTACTCAAAAACAATCACTATTTCTAACTCAAAAACCACTGTAAAGTATCAATGGAAATAAAAAAAAGAGACTCAAGAAAGAAAGAAGCACTATTTCTATTAAGTAGAATACTGAAAGCTCGCTATTTGTAGCTCAAAAGCGACTGAAAATTGTATCTATATTACGAAAATCTTTTATTTCTCTGTCGGTCTGGTGCAATTATTGTAATTTACAAAAATAGAAATAATTTCTACAAGTTATCTACTGGAATCCAATATGCAACCTTCTGCTCCGAAGTTAGACGTCTTAGGCATTAGACCACAAGGATTACATTCTAATCTCGATAAAAAATAAAATGTGATATATGATTCACACGCTGATTCTAAAAGCAGTCGTGAATTGAGAGAATATATACATCAAAAATTAAAATAAAAAAAAACTTTAAAAAATTTTTAGTTTTATTTTACTTGATGTAATTTGTGTGTGTGTTTTTTTTAATAAATAACAAATTGTTTCCGTTACATACGCGAGGCTTCCGGAGCGAAGCGATGGGTAGCCGACTAGTTTGGAAAATGATAAAGATATCCAAGTTTTGTCTCTTTTAATCTTATAAGTACTTTTCTCTTAATACGAAAATATTTATTTATTTCAGTTTCCATTATACTGTTCATTTTTGTTTACGAGAGCCTTCAACGCTTTTGCGCATGCGTCAGGTCTCCTTCGATTTCTTCAGAAACAAAGATGGGATGTTTACTTTTTATAGTGTTAGTTTGCTAGTAGCTGCGGTTCTATTTGCGCTTTTCGGGAAAGAATTATGGAAAGAATAAATACTATTGCAAAAATGCTCCTCGTTATTTTTTTCTTAAAAGCGAAAAAGTCCAAAAGAATTTCTTAGGAAATTACCCATCTCAGCGTATCACCCCTCTGCGGAGTAAAATCGTCCCGCAGTGGTAGCTCTGCCTTTCATAAACGCACAGTACTTTTCATTCCTCCACTGTTCATTCTGTTCATTAGACATTTGTCACATCCGTCATTTCAAAATAGAAACGACAGATTCTAAAATCACCATTTCGGTGAAGAAAACTTATTCTTTGAATTATTTACTTTAACTAAAAAAATAAATAAATAAATAAATAAATAAATAAATAAATAAATAAATAAATAATCAAACAAACAGTAATTCTGTACATTAAATCACTTAGTTTTTATCTTTGTAACTCCTTCTTTACTGATATTTAAAGTTTACGTAATAACTTGCCTAAAATCTTAATATCAAATTATAAAAGAAATTTATTGCTTAAAAATTATTATTGAAATTATAATCATCCTATTAATAGGCAAAAGTTGTATGGATCTTTGTAAATTTGTAATTTGAAATAACCAATCACAGTGCAGCGTTGGACACGTCATGCATGACGTCACGCCCATGTTTAAACATAGCGTCTCGAATATTCTTCCCACTTCACCGCGACGGGGTCGCGATTACACAATTATTATCAGCGTATTGAAATTTTCTTTCCCACAGAAATGAAGTTTACACTGAAATGCATAAAGTTCATGCGTCAAAATTTAAAACCTCGGTTTTTACACAATTTCGGCTGTGTAGCCACTCACTAGTGTAGCTCACTAATCAACAAGTAGGGGACAATGACGAAGCACGTGCCGTCATTGTTGTCCAGACAGGATTATTGGTATAGGCTGTTGGACATTCATTATTGTTATTGTTGAAACTGGTAAATCAATTTTTTATTTTCTTTTATTTTAACAAAATTTGGCTTAGTCATTCAAATTATATGCGGGCTGTTGCGGAAGTTATGCTTTTAAAAAATGAGCTTAGAACATCTTTTTCAATCTTGTGTTTTTCAAAAATTTCAGGATATCTCAAAAATGTGGCATTTGGTTTACTTCCGTTAATATTGCCTCAATTTCGACGAACCTATTCTTTTAGGGCAGCAGGTTGCCATTATGTTTCATAATGAGAAACCGCAGCGCTGGCTACTACGAAAGTGGTAAACCAAGTTTTTATTTTTTTTTATTTTAATAATATTAAAATATTATTTTAACAAATAAGCAGATATTCAAATTATATATGGGCTATTGTGGAAGGCATGGCTTCTAAAAAAATTAGCTTAGAACATATTTTTCAATCTTGTGTTTTTTAAAAATGTGGAATTTGTTTCACTTCCGTGAATATTTCATGGGTCGCAAATAGTAAATTATTAATTAGCGTTTTGTCATCGCCTTAAAAAATACCGACGTTATTAAGCTTATAATTATACAATTATTTTTATTACAATAATGTCTTATTGCGTTCATTTAATGAATCTAATCCTATCCTTCTTATAATTCTGAGATTTTTCCATTCCTGGGACTTAGGAATCCCTTATTTTCTCAACCACCCGTAAACATTTTTTTTACGTCACTGGCTTTTTCTTAATTTCTTTAATAATTTTGCAAACATTGATTAAGGATTTTCATAGAATCTGTTTATGATATTCCAATTTAAACTTAAAACCTTACATGATAATTAAGAAATAATCGCAATACTTTATATCAACTTTATCGATACAACTTTTAAAATGTAACAATAAAATTAGCAAAACCTACTTACCTCTTACTCGTAGATTATCAAGCGATGGGGGTGGTGGTCATTTGAATGAAAGAATTCACAACTACAATTTTACCCAAGCTCCTCCAGTATGATATTGAAAATCCCAAATCGAGGCTCACGCAGGGAATAATAGTGAAATAATAGACATTTTAGGAGGTTGAATATTTCGTTTACAAGGACAAGTCGTGAATATTATGTTTTGTAAAAGCAGGAATTATTTCGTCAAAATAAAACTTAGTGTAGTACTAAGGAATACAAAAATATTTACTGTACTTGTATAATTTTAATTCAATTACTAATCAAAACAAAAAAAAATATGAGCGAAATGTATCCAACAATAAGGTTAAAATAAATAAAAAGATAAAACTTTTTTTTTTTTTTAAAATTCTTTTCATATAAAAAAAAAAAAATGTGTGAATTTGTTGGATTTGCAACATCTCTAGCAATTAAGTACTCAGCCGTAAATATAGGATTAATGCAATCCTTAGCTTAATTCCAAAAAGGCTTAGCATTAAAATTCCTAGACATTCCTAAAATCAACAGAAGTGGATTAATAGCTCCTTTCTTGTAAAGACACTCAAAAGTTAGTGAACATATAAATTAACGACACACCTAAAATAATTAAATAAAGTTAAAAACCGTAACATGTTTTAATTAGCTTCCGCTAATCATCTTCGTAGGAGAAGGAATTATTCCGCCAATGTGTGGCTTCATCAAAAAATTCATGGCTCCACTCATCAAGGTAAACAAATCGTTGTGAAGCTCACAAGTCAAGTGCCATTATACCGTCACACGTAAAAAATTTTTTTAACTCAAAAGTTAGTTGTTTTGAAAACTTTTAAGCTAACAGAGTTTATATATATATTATGAGGAAAAAAAAATAAATATATGTCATTATTCACTTTTAACTAACAAATTGCTGAAGAATTACCTTCAGTGGTAATTTAAACTTTAACTTTAAGGACAAGTCAATTTGGATGATTTCAAATCGTTCTACAAGTGATCTAAATGCAACTAAAAATCTGGAAACTTAAAATACAACAGATGAAATAGGAATGAATCATACTCTCCTATTCTTGATTTATTTATAATAACTGAATTAATTATATTTAAACTCAAAATCAGCTAATTTTTCGGAAAGAATTTTGCTAGAATATTTTCTAGTCTTTGAACTCAACATTCCCAAAAGACACCCAGTAGCTCAATTAAAAAAAAAAAAAAAAAAAAAAAAAAATCACAAATTTGATAATTTGTTGGTTTGCAAGAGATTAGATTTTTTTCCCCCGCCCCCCAATCAAATACAGTAGAGCCCCGATTATCCACGAGTGCCGCGAAAAATTTTTTAATTACGAAACTCAAGAAATCCAATTTTAATCCAAGCCAACAACAGCGAAAGTATAATAGGCTTTACAGTGCGAAGGTCAAAAATTACTGACAGGTTTATTGTTCATCGTAATCCTATAGACCTCCTCGGAATTTGTGGATGAGTGGCAGGCTCTTGATCTGCAGAAAGGTTTCTGCTGTACTGTACATATTTTAAAAGTTTGCATATTATGTTTTTTGTATAATAAAAAGTAGTTTTTATGCTGAAATATTTTTCTTCATGTTTACAACTAATTTTTAGTCTTTTTTCGGGTTATCCGCGATTTTTACTATCCGCGGTACCCTTGCCACCGAATTCCGCGGATAATCGGGGCTCTACTGTACTGAAATTCCGCTTATGTTCTACGGAAGTATTGGAAGTTAGTTCTTTGAAACTGTGAGAATAAAAGAACAAACCGATTTGACGTTATTCGCGGTTACAGGGCTTAAAAGTGGCCTCTTGAAATCATTGAAGTGTGAAATCATCATTTGATCATTTTACAAGAAATTCAATTTTCTCTAAGAATTTTGAAGTTTTTGCATCATAAATTGTAAATAAAAACACTAACATTTCATTAATGATATTTAATCTGAATTAATGATAGAAACTTAAAAGTAGATTAGCAAATAAAGTTCTTTAAATGTATCTAGGAACACAATTGACACGCACAATTTACGCAAAGGATTCGCA
>JAFIDM010002131.1:3464696-3501438 GCA_023159025.1 Thereuonema tuberculata
TGCGAATCCTTTGCGTAAATTGTGCGTGTCAATTGTGTTCCTAGATAGTTCACTCCGCACGTTAAAGAAAGGTTAATAATTCTTTAAATGTATTTCGAAATTTAAAATTGAAAGAGAGAAGCAGGTGACAAATCGTCCCGATATGACCGGGAAAGTCCTGATTTAGAATTGCATGGCCCGATTTTGGAATGAATTGTCCCGTGATGTGATTTTGTGTTTTTTGAGGTTTTTTTTTCCTCTTTTGCTTCAGCTTTGCCATCTTAGCAATATGGCTACCCGGAGAATCGAAATGATACACATACTTCTCTTTTAAATTCTGAATGTTAATTAGCGATATTTAGTAATTCGGTAAGCTTTCAATCAAGTACCCTAAATGGTCAAAGATCTTTAAAACATAATTGAAACTCACATGAGACTCCCTTCAAAATCTTAAGATTTTCGAATCGTCTAGTAGAATCACAATTCTCCTTTTAACACAAAAGCTTACAATCAAGTACTCTAAATGATTAAAGCCGACGCTAATGGCTAAATGGTGAAAATCTGTCAAAGTGGGACAGTAAGAAGACTGACGCAGGGTCGCATCTAGGTTTGGTATGTACCTAGATGCAAAGGAACTGTCATACATTGCGACTCAGTTTATTGCTAATGCAGAACGACAGGGTGCACTCAAACCATACGAAATCAGCTTCACCGTAGTGGACTATCAGCAAAACATCTCACTGGAACAAGGGCCAGGGGTCCTCTGTTCTCTCCTGGGATGATTGGTAGTTTTCAGCTTACAACCAATTGTCTCCTAATCTGGCGAAATCGAGTTACACTTGAGAATCTAGCTTTTCTATATGAAAGAGACTCGTTTGTTCGTGGAACGGACGAGCATTAGTGTTGGAGGTCGCACTCACTTGAAAATAATCCAAAGTAAATCCCTGACAGTTCTAAGATACTGCGACCTCAGTTGCACCTTATGAAAAGAAGTTAAAGAAAACTTTGTTTTTTATGGATCCCATCGAACATGCTTGGGATGCCCTTGGAAGATATATTGCAAAACACCAACCTCCTCCCATAACCATTTGTCAGCTGGAGATGGCCCCACCCAGAAGCAGCACAAAATCCTGTAAGAACAGCTATAGAATGTACTCTTGTCGATGCTCATCACTGTCAAAGTAGGGGTTTTAGCGCATGTTGTCGAAAAATGGCAGAGGTATTAGCGGTATGAGGTGATCATAAATGCTACTAAAGGGATGATATGTAAATGTTTTCCATGTAGATCAAAGCAACCCCAATCTATCATCCAAACAGATACAGGCTCTGTTAATTTGTATATTCCGATGACTTGAAAGCTTATTCTATATTATTCGTTAACAAAACTCTGAAAAATGGCAATGTTGATTGTCTCTTCCTGTTATTGAGTTGTTCGGAAAGCTCTGAGCGTTTTTGAAAGATGGAAAAGAAACAAATATATGCGTTTAAGAAACAAAATTTTTATTTATCAAAGTATCCTCCATTTTTTCCCATGACTTTACTTCATCTTTCCGACAATTTAAAATTCCGTTCACGTAGAACTGAACTTGGAGGCAAAGAAGCTTTTTGAGAGCGTTGAAATCACTAAATGATTTTCGGTTCAAAACATTTGCAGGGACCGAAACAAGTAGAATTCAGATGGTGCAATGTTCGGTGAATGTAGTGGGTATAGTACGACATCCCAGCCAATATCGTGCACTTTTTGCGGGTGGCCAAAGAGACGTGAGGCCTCGCGTTGTCTTGCTGGAACACAATACCCTTTCTGTTCGCTAGCTCTGTTGAATGTTGCGGTTGCAACTTCTCCAAGTGGCTGCAGAACACCTTCGAATTGATCTTCCGATTGTGTGGGTGTAGTTCATAGTAAAGAAACCAGGATCGTTTCCACATTTCATTATCGTAGATAATCCATTTTTCATCTCCAGTTACTATTGTTTCCAAAAAGGATCCGTTTGTTTGCATTTTAGGAGCAAATGGAATATTGGTCGATGCAGTTTTTCTCAGACAGACCCAAACATCAATACGAGAATTGGACCCAAGCTTCATTAAAGGTTCAAGAATAGTACTTTTGGGAATTTCCGGAGTATCTCTCGAGTCGTTAATTTTGAGTGGTCCTCCAAACGTACTTTTGCGTGATCGTCGTCCACTACTGAAGGTCTTTCAGGGCGATCCGTATCTTTTAAGCTGAAATCCCCGGCTTTGAATTTCGCAAACCACCTCCGAACCCTTTCCATACACTTCACAAATTCTTTTATACGTCTGTGCGGCGTTTTCTCCCTTTCTATAGAAGAATAGCATCACATGCTGAAAATGCAACTTTTGCTCATTCATATTCGAAACTGAATAAGAACACACAGCTAAACTGATCACTACCAACCTTTACTGAAAGACGCTACTTTGTATGTGTTATCAATATATCATTGTTTCCAAATCGTAAGGCCGCATACCGAACCCTCAAACCTGTCAAAAACCCTCAGAACTTTCCGAACTAATATTTTCAAAATATCCCCGAATTTTTTTGATCACTATAGGAAAAAAAAAATCCTGATAAAAAGATAAAACATTTAATTACGGATTGGAAGTTAAAAAAACAAAAACAAAATAATATGAAATATTTTTACATTAACACCAACGCACATGATAAAAAGTTTGTATAGTATAAAAACAGCGAAGTTTCGCCAGCGGTTTCGCCAGCGAAGTTATTAATCGTCTGGTATTAACTAGGTAAAATTACACAATGTCTTTTCCAAATATAACTGTCCAAGTCCGCTGTAAACACACGACCTCGATCATGACATAGACAAGATCCATTCGATTAACTCGAGGTTGATAAGAACAGATCCATTCCATTCCTTAACAATGTCACTGGATTGGTGATACTTCATATCAAAGTTGATATGCATCCAACAGAAATGGCTGATCTGAATCCATGAAAAATATCATTTGATAGAAATAAATAAAAATAAAAAACGAAAGAAAGGGAAGAAACGGGAGGGGAAAAAAACCGAAAGAAATTATAAGGCCTTAAACTTCCTTGATTCCAAAATGCAAAACTGTTTGCACAGATAACATTTCATTGTATGCATTGGAATTCATGCATTGGAATTCATGCATTGGAATTCATGTATGCATTTGGATAATGATTCCAAATTTTTTTTATTTTAAGCGCAATCCACCTTTTTCCCTAGCCTAAATACGGAGAAATGCTGTTAATGCTGTGACCCTGTAGCCTATATCTCATTGTAATCCATTGTCGTGAAACGGGTCACAGCATTAACATTGGTAACTCTTGAATGCATATCAAATTTGGTCAGCCGGAAGGAATGGAATGGATCTGTTCTTATCAACCTCGAGTTAATGGAATGGATCTTGTCTATGTCATGATCGAGGTCGTGTGTTTACAGCGGACTTGAACAGTTATATTTGGAAAAGACGTTGTGTAATTTTATCTAATTAATACCAAACGGTTAATAATTTCGCTGGCGAAACCGATGAGGTTGTTTTATACAGTTGAAACTTTTTATCATGTGCGTTGGTGTTGATATAAATGTTTCAAGTGTAGCCAATCACCAGAAAGCCTGTTAACAGGTTGAAACCTGGGTCTGGTTTCCTCTATTACATGTTTTTAAAGATTTTTTAATTTGAAAAAGTTTTTTAAAAAACGTTTTAAGCAAATGTGTTAGTTTTTTTAAATTCATCTGTATCCAATCACGTTAAGTTATTTTTTTTTAACAAAACAATATGCTTTTTCAACACTTCTTGCGTTTATTTTCTAAAAAAAAAAAAAAAGTTTTTATGTTAATTTGATAAAGTAAATAACTTTTGAGTGAGTTATTCTATTTTACATAAAAAATAATAAATAATTAAAATTATATAGGGTGTCCAAAATTGAAGCATACACTGTTTGAAACGTTGTAACTCAGCAACGAAATGAGATAGAAATATAAGGTGTGTTGAACTTTATTCCGAAACTTCCTTAAGCCCTTACATGTTCAAAATGTCCACCTTCAGCCACAGTACACTCCCAACACCGACGTCGAACAGAGCGACATACCGACTGGATTGCAGCCAATGGAATGTCATTGATGGAATGTTCAATCTGATCTCTTAATTCCGTCAGTGTTTGTGGGTTTGTGGCGTACACCGTGTTCTTTAAAGTTCCCCAAAGGTAGAAGTCGAGAGGGGTTAAATCGGGAGATCGAGGCGGGAACTCCGTCGCACTTCCTCTTCGTCCTATCCGTCTGTGATTGAATGTGTGATCGAAGAAAGTTCTCACATTGATATGAAAGTGAGGTGGAGCCCCGTCTTGTTGGAAGTAAACCTCATTTCCATTCTCGAAGAGATCATTAAGACAGGAATCATGAGTTCCAATATCTGCAGGTAAGTCTAACCCGTGACAATACGTTCGAGAATGTACGGCTTAAGTAATCGTTGGAGGACAGATCACACCATACCGTTATCCCTGGAAGATCCATACCGTTATCCTTGGAAGATTGACGGCCTTTTCTTCAATGATGTTTGGGTTTTCGTTAGCCCAGTACACACAATTATGACAATTAATTGTGCCATTCAGTTTGAATGTTGCTTCATCTGACCAAACAATTAAGTCTTGAAAATCTTCCCTTTCGTCTCACTGGTGCAGGAACCACTCACAAAATTGCAGTCGCCTATCTGGGTCGTCCTCATTTAGTGCGTAGACAAGTCGCCGAATGTAAGGCTTCCATTTTTGACCTCGCAAAATTCGATGAACATTGGATTTGGCGATACCAATTTCACGAGAGCATTGCCTCACTGACTTTTTTGGGGGGGATCGTGCAAAAACCTCCACGACGGCATCAATACTCTCGTTATCAGTAAAACTTCTCTTTTTCCCGCACGGACCTTTCAACACATCTTCACCGTTCCTTCGGCTTCAAACTTGTCTCGGAGTTTTGTTAATATTATCCTTGTTGGTGGTGGTGTACCAAATTCACCCTCCAACGTCGTTGAACCTCAACAACATTCTTCACTTTCCAATAAAACTTCAGTATTCACTGATGTTCATCGAATGAAAGTCTCACCGCCATTTTGGTTTCTTATCAAATGAACAACAATGAGCGTGTTGCAATGCTTTTCCAGTGCCATCTGGATCGTACACAACACGCCTTATATTTCTCTCATTTCGTTGCTGAGTTATAGCGTTCAAAGAGTGTATACTTCAATTTGGGACACCCTGTATTACGGAAGAAACGTATACTTTTGTTTATATGATCTAAGCCAAGTTTTTTTTAAAAAAATGTAAATTCGAAAGTTTTTGTCTTAATCTTTAAGAGTGGCTTTATATGGGTAGGAATTGGTGTTTCCGATTGTTGTAAGATTTCCGATGGAAATTTAATGGCCATCGCTTTTCACTGGTTTCCATCAACTTTTAAATGAGGTGTTTTATTCGAACATCCATTCTACATCAAAAACTCCCGTGAAGGCATCGTTATCGGCGAGATCCAACATGGTGTATGTTTCTGCTTCAAAAAAATTCTCGATTTCTTAAGATTATATTCTTATAATCGAAAGATACCCTTATTATGTTATTTCATAAGGAATCTTAAATTATAAATATATTTTATTCTTTTGGAATCTATCACAAGCTATTTTATTTAATTTTTTGTGGAATAATTTATACAATCATGAAACTTATTGAAAATATTTAACCAGGATGCTTTGCGGTAATTCAGTAACGCTGAAAAAGACTATTTTAAACAATTAAAAATAATTTTTGAAAAATTCTACTGAATTGAATAGATAATATATATCTTGAAAAAAATAATGTTTTTATTTAAAGTATTATTTTATTTCTGTGGGTAAAAAAAACCATCCACCCAACCATTAAAAAAATAGAACACATTCTAAAGCCTGATGCCCATCATGCAAATCCTCATGGAACTATTCGATTTCCAGCTGTTTCAAACGAGATCTGCAATCATATATCACCTCTTAATAATGGATTTTTCTTGTCATTTCTGTTAGACTTTTATTCCACCTAGTGTTAAGTAGATGATAACAACTCCAAGGGCTGTATATACTAAAGTAGTAACAAACCCAAATCTCAAATGTCTCCAAAATGTCATTCTATAATGCACAATTTCTTCTGATTTATCTGCTACAATGAGATTAACAAGACTTCCGAATAAGGTCACGTTTCCAGCAAGTGTAGCAATCCAAGCGTAATATAAAACCATAGCCAATTGATTTTCACATGGTGGAACCTAAGAAAAACAAAATAATAATTTTAAATGATTTTTAAGCAGAAGTTATTATAAAAGTATTAGCATTTATGCTTCTTAATAATGACATAATAGTAACGAGATAGTTGTAGTCATAACTTTTATATATACTTAAATAATGGGAAAGCAATTATAAATTGTATTTTTACATATTATGTATGTATGTATATTATACATATAGATTGTTGTAAATGATCAGGATTGCCTAAGGCTCTACATCGTTGACACAAGGACAGTCCTTGTATAACTGTCACTTCATACGAAGCTCGTACTTTAGCCAATTTGAACAGAATCTGAGAATTTTTGCTTGGCATGTAACATTTCATTGTTTTAAATGTAGATTATATTTTATTATTATTTTTTTTAAATGTAAGTTTGCTGTCTTTGTTACAATAGAACATTTCTTATTAAATCACAGATATTTGAGATTAAAAATAGCATTACGAAAAACCTTACCTGTTCTAGAAATATCAAGGTGAGAGGAATGTTGCTGAAGAGACTCGATCCAACCATTACAAATATAAATAGAACCGCCAAACTGGTAAAATCATCAAATCTTTTATCAACCAGACCTAAAGCTTTCCACAACCACCTCGCAAGTCGAGTTGCATTCAGACCTTTCAATACAAATTTAAAATTTTGCATATTAATTGGAAAGCATAAGATTTTGTTAAGACGAGTATTTACAGAATTTAATAATGTTGATTTTTGAGGTCTTATTTCAAGTGAAATATTAAGTTTGAAGCTTGACAAAGAAAACTAGAACTATTTCTGAAAATTCGCAACTAAATATATGTTTTTTATATATTTACGGGTTGAAGATATTTTGGAACTTACAATATGATTAGAAGAAATGTTAAGTTGTTAACTTAAGGCAACTTAAGTTGTGATAAATTAAAATTATTTTTAAAATATTGAGAGTTTGTCAATAGAGGGAATCGGGAACGACCGTTTCGTCCTGATTGGTGACTCATCAGCCCGATGCACCCTCACTTGATGACTAACCCAGAAAAACAAATGGAAATCAACTAAGCTCCCAAAAGTGACTCCCGAGCAAATAAGGACGAAACGGCCGTTGTCAACTCCCTCTGTTGACAAACTCAAAGGCGTGATTTATTTATTCATTTCCAATCTTTGGTTTTTCATTTCTTAAAAAATTTCCTGCAAGTTAATTTTTTTTTTTTTTTTTTGTAGTTCTTGAAATTTTTTTGCACAATTTTGTTGTTTGAACAATGTTCAATTTCTTATTCTAAATGGTGTAAGTGACTGCAGCAGATTTAAGCAGTGATACAGTGGTACCTCGACATACGAATTTAATTCGTTCCGTGACGATCGTCGTATATCAAATATCAAAAAAATTTGATAATCAATTTTTCCCATAGAAATTAATGGAAATAGAATTAATTTGTTCCAGTGATAGGAATTTACCCCCCGAAAAATAATTAACATGCTGTAAATACCAACCAAATATAGATTTAATATAAGATAAATAAAATGTTTATTGTATGCATGATATAAATGTACTATATTTTTTTACTAAATGTACTATTTTTTTATTTTACACTAAGACTAATCACTTTCACTGCCACTCTTTTGGCCTCAGTTGCAGTGGGTGTATCGCCACTAAGACGTGGTCTTTTCCAAAGGAAATGATCAAGAGAGATCTATTTCTGTCTCTTTTTTAGAATGTTTCTAAAATGCGCAAGGCACGTGTCATTGAACAATGCACTGACTCTCCCTGTAGACAATTTCTCCGGGTGTCTCTTTTCAACAAAATCGGACACCTTTTGCCACTTAGCAAGGATATCACGAATTTCACGTGAAGATAGCACCTCCTCCTTCTCGACCTCCTCCTCACTGCTGAGTTCCTGTATCACCTCTGAGTGCGTCATCTCTTGTAACTTCTTCAGCTCCTCCGTCGTGAGTTCTTCTGCATACTTCCACAACATCTAGCTGTACTAGCTATTCGTATCTCAAAAATATCTTCGTATTTCGAGGCGTAAATTATATGAAAATTTTCGTCGTATATCAAAAAAAATCGTATGTTGGGGCATTCGTATCTCAAGGTATTACTGTATTTCCATTAAAAAAAAAAATCAGTTTCTCTTTATCGGTATGGAAATTCAAGATGTATCAAAGCAAAGGAATTTAACATTCGTCTGTTTCCTTTTTATTTATTCTTGTAAAATGTATTTAACACATTATCTGGCATTGTTAAATATCATCGTCAAATATCAATATACACTGTCCGGCCACTTTATTAGGTACCTAACAGCGTGTTGGGCCTCCTTTAGCCCTCAAAATAGCCTGAATTAGTCATGGATTCCAAAAGATGAAAACGTTGTTGAGGTATTGTGCACCATGCAGACATGAGTGCGTCACGCAGTACCTGAAGATTTGATGGAGGTGTTGTCCTGGAGCGAACAGCCCGTTCCAGCTCATCCTATAAATTTTCAATCGGTCTGAGATCGGGCACTGAGCGGGTCACTGCAGCAAGGAAAAGTCATGGTTATGTTCCTCAAACCATCTCATAGTGATGCGGGCTTTGTGCACAGGCGCATTATCCTGCTGGAAGTAGCGTGATCTGCATGAGGATAAACTGTTAACACGTACGGTTGCACTTGATCAGCTACGATGTTTAGGCACGCTCTAGCCTGATGTACCTCCAGAGGTATCAATGGCCCAACGTGTGCCAGGAAACATCTCTTACACCATGACACTGTCCCCACCGGTTTGAAGAGTGTTGTGAGACACAGCATTGTGCGCACATCAGGGGTGTGTACCTAATAAATTTGCCGGACCGTGTATCTCGAATACTGTTACGGATAAGCAGAAGAAAATTAAGCAAGAATCAGTTCAAATTAAAAAAAATATATTAATTTGATTTCCATGTTCTGGAAAATAGTTAATATCTCAATTGCACTAAAACATTGCACATTGTGTAAAATTAAAACATTATAGTATTCAGTTTGCTTTATAATTAACAAAACGCAACTTAAGATTAGCTAATTCTAAAATTTATCAGAAAGGTCCAAAAGAAAGGCCATTTAATGTTTCAAAAGAAATTTGTTTTCAACAGTTTCTTACCTCCTAACCATACAAAGACAGCTTGAAACATCATTAGCACAGGCCAATCAACTCTTCTCAGCATAGCCACTGCTTTCTTTTGATTTAAAACGGCATCTGTTATTAAGATTACAATTGCAGCACCCAAGGGAACGAGACCTTTTTTTTTAGGGGCATAAAAAAAATTATTCTAAGCATAATAATGTTATATTAATAATCGCGAAAGAAATAATATTTAGAAATTTCAAGAATTAAACTGATTGTAATCTTTTTTAAGTAATACATTGAGATTTCGAAATAAATTTTAATGCTTTACTTTGATACATACCAATATCGAATTCAACAGGGCCCGTAGAAGCGAAAAATAAGGCAATAACAAGAAGAACCATAATGATTAAAATAGCACAGAAGACTTTGGATCCACTGGGTGTGAAGTCCTTGTCCTTTAAAGTTAGCTGCTTTTCATCTTTATTCTCATCTTCATTAGTTATTTCATTTAACTGGAAGACAAATTAATTGGGATTCTTTAATTGTTCAGACTTAGGATATCTTTTAGATTGATCTTTTAAAATAGAAATTACAGTAAAATTATAAAATGAACTTACAAAATGAATCAGAAACGAAGAATAATCTAAGTTCGTAGATATATTTTACAGGAGAACCTTCGGATATATCAATGATGAACATGTGCTTTCTAAAAACTTATTATCCAAAAAAATATACGAAAGCGTTAATTTATCCTATTATAACAAACTTAAATAGCAGAAAAAATGTGACCTGACTTTACAAGACAGATCATGTAGTTTCAGCAGCATGATGATTGTTCAGCACGTTATTCGCCTATTGCTCGGCAAATATTAGATCAATATTACAATGGTCGTTGGATAGTACGAGGTGGTCCAATGCCTTAGATGACCCGATTTTACATCTGCTGACTTTTGGGGTTGTCTTAAATCAAAGATCTACCAAGATGAATCATTATCCTAGGAAATATGCAGAGTGAATACGAAATGCTTCTACGAAATGTTGTTAGTTCTGTAATTTTGTACTCTCCCAAATTTTCAAAAAACCCTTTTTTTGGGGGGTTAAACTCATGAGTCCCTAACATGAATAAAAATGAAAAGAGAAGCAGCCGAAACTACTTAGCACCAGAAGCCATTTTAGATCACTTCCTGTGAGGTAACCGATTCGTATTCCCAGCTCAACAGTCATAAGCTTTCCAAAAATTAACACTCATGTCTGTCCGACATATATTTTGTTCTGTAGAAATGGTGATGAACTCTTCCACGCATCCTTGTGTTTGGGTCGTCAAAATAGGGAATTGAAAGATTTGGAAGTGAATATATATTATTGCCAAATTATCGAAAGGAGTAGTAAAAAGCATATTAATAGCATTTTATTTTTGAATTAATGATAGTTTGAGAATTAATAAATCAATTAAAAGTTTCTGGAAGTTATTATTTCCAATAAAATATTTAATAATGAAATAGACGATATATATTTTAATAATATTTAACTTCTCATTATTGCTACTTTTATTAAGATGCTTTTCCGAACTTTAGTGTTAATTTTCCAATTTTCGAGATAATATTCTAATTATTATCTACTTTAGAAAAAAAGATAAAAAAAAATAGAGAAAAGAAAAATTATCATTGTAGATCACCTCTCTCATTACAGAGATGAGGCTTATTTAATTTTAGAAGTATAATTATTATTTCTTAACAAAATCATAAAACTTACTTTGCTAACATTGGCTTCAATTGAACATTGAGTTACAATTGTTAAATTACTGTCTTCAAGATTATATGTAGGACTTTCATTATCTTTTCTTTGATTGAATGAATGAAGAGTTATAGCCTATAAATAAAAGTGAAATTAAATCACAAAAAGTTCTTTTTATTAAAGACAATTTTCTCTTTTTAGAAGGTAATTCTGTGACATTTCATTTTAAAATAATATTAACTACAAATTAATTAACAAAGCTTTAAATATCTGAGACACAAAAATACTACATCGTATTGAAATTATTATTGAGAAATCTTTTAATAGGAAATATAACATATATGAAAAAATTTCCAGAATTGATTCCATCAAATTCATTCTCTTCTTAAATAAACATAAGCTAAAAATTCCGTTTTACTTACGTCCAAAATGGTTGGTTTTTTCCTAAGAAATTTTGTCGATAAACAGCATGAACTATTCTGAAATCTATAAAGCAACACTAAACAAGCATAATTGATAAATCCAGCCAGTAAAGCTGATGGAGCTAAATACACAAGGCATCGAGTTAAGTTCAATCGACTTAGAGCGTAGACGGAGGCTTCGGTTTTAGCAGCAATTAGAGCAATCGGAGGATTCCCAAACACAGTCATACAACTGCCAATGTTACACATGGTTGCAATGGCAATAACAATGGCCTCGATTTCAGACGAAGGTCGTTTCTGTGACTTCCAATGACTCACAAGAACTGGTGTAAGAGTCGTACAACAAGCATCATTGGTAAAGAGAGCGGACAGTACAAAGCAAAAGACACTAATCCACCAGATGTACACCTCGAACTTCATATCAGCTCTTAAGATCTAAAAAAGGAAAAGAAGCAACAAACATTATATGACTCACTAGATGCTTACTCAATTCCTGTAAATAGCTTAAAAAGAGAATATGTGATTACAGAAATCATTAAAACACACTTTTTGTAAATTTACGATTTAAGAATTGATAAATAAATTATTCTTAGAATAAAAATAATTGAGTTTTAAAGATTACAGCACTGTACTAATAATATTTATAGCAGTATATTTTTCATTTATGTGCTTTTTCTCAATCACTAAGATTTTGAAGATCAAATTATTATTAGATTGCCTTAAAGCAATGACGTGACTTCACTATTATATTGGATGTAGGTAAAAGAAAGCTTCATCACCTAAGCAATTCAGAATATATTTTTTTCCAGTCCATTTTCAAAAAGATTATTATTTAGATATTAGATTCTTTTCATTAGTAGGGATAAAGCAGCTGATGTTGTAACTGAGATTTAATGTACTAATGCAATTTATTATTTTCTTTGACATTACGAAGATTGACTCATTTGTCGTTGTTTTCCTAAAAATATTTTGTTATAACTTACTTAAATTGGTGAATGAGAAAAAATAACAATCAAGCAATTTCAATTCTAGGAAATTCGAAACGTCCTTTAACAACATTTCTGTCTTCATAATATGTTTTATGAACTTTACTTGAATATCCATTGATTCCTAATAATACTACAACTGGAGGAAACTGCAAAAGATGTACGATTTCAAAATATCCGTTTTCCTTCGAAATGAAAAATGGTAGCTGTGTATATGCAGCTACTATCATTCGAAACGAACAACTGAACAGTATAATAGTGTAGATTCAGTTCAATAGGGACCTCTTGGTGTTTTCCCTGCTTATCACTAACATCTAGAAGCATTTGGTGATAAATTTGTGGAACAATATTGTGAATTGTCCTCTTCAACTCTTTGAGTAAATAGAAGGCAATGACAATATGTAATCTACATTATTAGTCAATAAAAAAAGAAGAGTTAAGATGTAAGATCACGGAGATCAGTGAGACATTAGGTGGAAAAAAATTGCCAGAATGTGATCTCCTCATCGGATCTGTGAAATAAATGCTCTAAAAAGTTACAGTTGGGAACAATCTATTCGAAGTGGTAAATTCTTTAAAAATCTTTTTTTGAAAATATTTGTGAAGGCGAACTATTTCAGCCAAATTAACAAACCTACATCATTAATAAAGAAAATGTGTCAGTCAGTTTAAAATCTTTTTAATAATTAATGCAATAATATATCAATATGAAACATGTTCAATGCTTTTAGACTGCTGGATTGGAATTTTACAGTTTATGAACAGAAATTACGATCAATTTAATCTCAGCATAGCCTATATTAAGAATAAGTTATACATTTACTGTTTTCTTTTTTTTTTTTTTTTTTTTATTGATGACTGAAGGATATTTAATTTAAAAAGATGAAAGAGAAGTTGGTATCGCGTTCGGAATATAGCTTCAGTGAATGCTTTTAAAAGTCTTTGTGGAATAAACTGGAGACTAAAATATTCGAGAGTGATGTTTACACTTCAAAAATAAAAAAGTATGAGTCAAATTGTCAAAAAAAAAAAAAAAAAAAAAAAAAATCTGTCATCTCCTGTTAGGGCTAATATTAAATTTCAATGTTTTAGACAATCACTTGTCTACGGCAGATTCTACTATCATTTTTAATAACTATTTTTCTCTTTCAGTTATCTTTGTTAAATGGTTCACCATCTTTCCTCTTTCTATCTTTATCTCAAAAACAAAATATCGTGAAAAATCAACGCTTTGTTTCTATCAATTTTTTTATTAATGTGAAGCAAAATAGAAGCTCTTACAGTAAAATCTTTCCAAGAATAATTTCAAAAAGCTTTCTGTAGAATACAGTAATAAAACGAATAGTTGTGAACGATAAGTTCAGAATAGTGATGTTATGCCGTAAATTAGAAATAAATGAATAAGATTAAACAAACAAAATAAAAAAAATTCTAAAAATGTAATATAAAAAAGATAATTACTGTAATTATCTGATTAGTGAATAGTTATAAATCATTAAAAGTTATTTGCTGCAATTTACTCAGTCTTTTTCAGTTTTTATCTTAATAGAAAACTATCTGTACAAATAAAAATTACCTTGAATTTTTGTTTAATTTAATTTAAAAAATTAAAATAAATACATTTAATAAATCAATTTATTTATTAAAAAAAATTAAATTCCGCCACTTACCTTTCCAAGAAATGCAGAAATCATTTTTTCTCGTTCAAAATACAATGTAAGTAACATCATTCCCAACAATAAAAAGATAATTTGTAAATGGGATTTTTCTCCAATCAAGAAGTAAACATCATCTTGTGACAAAACTAATCCCACTTTCATAGTGAATCCGCCAAAGAGAACAGCAGCTGTTGTACCAATGGGAAGCCTCTTGAAGGTAAACAAAACAAATGGTAAAATAAGAAAAAACATTGTACCACCAACAGCTACTTTACTGATATCAGCCAAAGTATAGTCAAGTTTAGGAAAAGAGTGGATTTCTCCTGTGCCATTAAAACTGGAGTTGTGGGATAAAAAATCGCAAGATAAGATTCCTCCTTCTTCCTTATTCATATTTGTTGTCAGAAGAAGATCAGAGGAAAATAACGGTTGATGTCTTTAGTAGTTGGTGCAAAATTACTTTTTCGAATCAGAACCAATGTAACAGAATTCTAAAAAAAACGAAAAATATCAAATATTAATTTTCAATGAAATATATCTGATATAGAAATGTATACTATTGTATTACCAAAAATATTTACTTACTCTTCAAATCGGAACTACTTCGTATGCGAAGATTACAAGATTCAGAGCTCTTTTATAAAGAGGATTACAACGATCTTTTATCGGACCGTCCATTAATTCGAAGGACTTCAGAAATCCCCCTTCATGTGAAATCTTCTTTATATTGTCTTAGCTAATTATGGATTAATGGCTTACTTTTAAAAAATATAATTGGCTAAGTTCGTCTGTCTGTCTGTCTGTAACTCGATATAATTAAGCTATTAAGATAGATCCAAGGGTTCTCAATAGTATCATTGATTCAAGGGTACTCAAATTGGATGAAATATTAGTTCATTGTCGTTCCATGTTGTTTCCATGAAATTTTATCTTTGGGAACTGACCTAGACAACTGAAATTCTAACAAAACATACGTTCAAAACCAAATAATTTTGTTACCACTGCACCCATTTTAATGAAATTTGGCATACTTACTCAGTTTTTTTACGTTGATTTCGAAACTCAAAGCCATTTTTGTCATAGAAGCTTCGTTCACAAGTTAAACAGTATTTGGATTATAAAGGTGAGTTTTAAATGCCTTTCGGCGTTATGGGTCAAAAATAATAATTATTCCATTCTAACTAAAATTTATATTGGTGAACATTATTATTCATGAAGGAAGAAAAGGAAAAGGACAGGGATGGCGACAACGTCAAAACAATCAACATCAGCGTCAATCTTTCCAACATCGTCAACATCAACATCAACCCCAACCGCTTCAACAGTTTCAACACATTCAAGACCCCAGCCTCGAGATAATTTCTATGAATAAACCTGATCATGCCGCCGACAGATTGGCGTTGTTGCAGCGAATGAAAGAATTGGAAAACAATTTCCTAAAGAATTTAATGGAATGGAAGATGAGTTGGATTGATGCCGTTCCTGCTATTTAATGTTAACTTTTTAACTGCATGTTATTTTTATATCTTGAAAAAGGTCATTCAGATGTTACTTCTACATTAACAGCCAACAACGGTTGCAGTTTCTATTCATTAAAACCCCAAAAATTTGATTGTGTAGTTAAAGTTGTAAATTGAAAATGTTTGGCTAAGAATTTATTCTATCATAATGAATATGTTGGATCAGGCTGTGTTCAGTATGCATGCATATTTAAACAAAAGAGACATTTAGAGAAAGGATTTTGAAAGCATCAGCATTACATGATGGTTATACCATTATCAGCATCAGGTATCAAGGATTCAAGAATCATCATCACATCATACGTATTCGATTTAAAAAAATGTTCAACGCAATTAGATTGGCTTAAAGTAAAAAAAGAATAACTATATGATAATGAGATGATGTCAAATCGTTTCTTTTCCACTCTAACTAAAGCATATCGATGGCTTAGCGCAAAAGTAGCGAATATCCATGCTTAAGCTTATGGATATTCGCTACTTTTGCGCTAAGCCATCGATATCAGCACCAGCATCACCTCTAATTCCCATTCTCATTCTTTAATGCATATTTCAATCCTAAAAACCAAAAGAGAAAGTAAAAAGTATAAACTATAAAGATTCAAGATTCGCTTGAGAAACATTCTTCTGTTTTCGGAAAAAATCTTGAAACTTTCCCAAAAAGGGGAATAAAATTTGTAAGCAAAATGTTTCATACAGCATCATTTTGAATTTATTTTTATTTCTTAAGACTGAAATTAAAATTAGTATCCTAAACCCATTAATTTCAATCTTCAATTATGAAGTTAAAAGTGACCTCAAACCAATGATTCCCTTCAAAACCAATGATTTGTCATGAAGTAACTGACATTAACAAAACTTTAAACAACAAGTTAAACAGCTTTTTTAAATTTTCATATTAGTTTCATTTTGTAAATTCTGATTTTAAAACGTAATTTCATATTGTTTTTTTACGTGGAGCTTCAAGTATAACTCTCCCTTCACATAAGTGTACCTCTTCCCCCTTAATCAAGTATTCCTCTTCCCTCTCAACTAAGTGTACCTCTTCCCTTTAAAATAAGTGTATCTTTTTCCCCTAAACCAAGTACACCTCTTCCCCCTCAACCAAGTACACATCTTCCCCCTCAACCATGTACACCTCTTATCCCTCAACCAAGTACATATCTTCCCCCTCAACCAAGTACACATCTTCCACCTCAACCATGTACACCTCTTCCCCCTCAACCAAGTACACATCTTCCCCCTCAAATCAGTGCAGCTTCTTCCTTCAATCATCTGGAACTTTTTTCTCATCATATTCTCCTCATCTCTCCTCATTACTTGGAACTCCTCCCTATTAATTACCTGGGAATTTGACCATTTTTTTTTTTTGTATAATTGATCTTTTGTTATTAATTTTATCGATGGTTAACAAAAAAATAGATGAATAACAATTTCTGGTATAATGTTAAAGAAATACAAGATGTGATGGCATTTTTTTTTCTTCTGTTATTTTCTTTGGTCGAAGGCCAATCCATATTTTCTTTGGTCGAAGGCCAATCCATAACCGGAATATTCACGTCTTGAAATATAAGATGTCATGGTATTTTTTTTCTTCTGTTATTTTCTTTGGTCGAAGGCCCTTTCATCGTGCGGCAGGAGGAGATGTGTCACGGTTTTTTTTTCTGTGTATTTTCTTTGCAAACCCATAAATATGACTCACGACATGCTAATATAAAGATTAACTATGTTTTGTGGTAGAAAGTGGAGCTTCTCGCTGCCCCGCTCGACTCCCTCAAGTTTTGCGGGGAAATGAGAATGCCCCACTCACTGAATGGAGGCTCGGGGTATTGAGCCCTTAAGACGGCGAAAAGCAAGAAACTTTACTTTTGAAGTTGAGGGTAACTCAGTAATGACTTCTTCAACATGCAGAGGTGATTCCTTGGAGGTGCAGGGTAACTGAATATTCTTCGTAACTGTATTCTCAATCAATGGTGCAGAAGGCAGTTAAAGATTACTATCGATAAATTCTTGTATTTCTATAGGTGATTCTGTAGAAGCAGGGGTAACGGAATGTCCTCTTGAGTAAGATGTGACTGTGATCGCATAATCACAGTCTCTTGTGAATCTCCTAATTTTTCAAGATCTTCTTCAGTAATTATCGAATGTAATACACTTTGTGGTATAATAGAAGAAGACAATCCAACTTTTGCGGGACAACCGAACATGGCATCGTATGGACTTCTTTTAATTGTAGAATGATATGTACCATTCTTCATGAATTGCACAAATCGTACGGCCTCACTTCCCTTGTTAGTTTGGATATCAGCTATCCAAGTAGTGAGCATGTTTTCAAGGTCCTGATTCGCTCGTTCTACACTTCCTTGACTTTGGCTGTGTCTAGGTTTGCCATTAACCATTTTGATTTTTGGCCACAACTGTGTTACACTTTCTAAGATTTTATTATAAAATTCGCGTCCGTTATCAGAATGCAAAATACTTGGAGTGCCAAAAAGAAGAAAAATATCAAGCAAGTTATAGATTATTTCATCCGCCCGTCTTGATATGAACGGCTTCAATACAACAAATTTTGTTAAGTGGTCTTGGTATACGAGAAGAAACTTAAACTTTCCATCTGGTTGAGATTGGTAATCGATGAGATCCACCTGGCATCTGTTATTGAAATGCGATGAAATAATCGGCTTTACAACAATCGCTTTTTTGGCACTTTACCTACTAGGCACTGGTTAAAGTGAAAATAAGATCTTTGCTGGAACAACAACATAATGTTATTTATTTATTTTTCGCCTTCAAAACAAGTTTCATCCCTTCATCCCTGTGAGGTCAGAAGGATCGAAGTGTACCCATTCCGAATAATTAGCCTTCAAAACAAGTTTCATCCGAATGAGGTCCGAAGTGTTTATTCCGATTAGCTGTAGGTTAGGTAAAGTTAGGTATTGTCAGCTCCAGGTTGTATGTTTTCGTTACTTTTGAAACAATTTTTTCCCCTTTCAAATTTTTGACACTACCGACATTTTTGCTCTGTCTACTTCGGGTACTGTAATTCTCACAGTGACACCTTCATCAACATTTGGATGCTTTGTAATAGAAACTGCTAACATTTTCTTTTGCTTTTCTAAACAAACTTTTGCACTTTAATGATACGGAAGCCGTTAATGTGCACATTACCTAGATAAAGTGCGGAAAACTCTTGATTCCGCACATTAACGGACCAAATCAGTTAAAGTGCAGATTATCTAGGTAATGTGCACATTAACGGCTTTCGAGCTTTAACGGTAACATATACATTTGAATTTATATATTTATTTACCTTAGTCAATCTGTATTTGTATTGTCCCTTTTACAGTCTCCCGTGAGTGAGATCTGACTTTGTATCACTATTTCATCTTAAACTAGAATACATATTTTTTTCTTTTCCTTTTATCCTCTATGAGTGGTTATTTATTCTTGGGTCGGGACGAGGGTTTATCGGGCCCAGCGCCCTCGCTTCCCGACGGCCTGATTCTAGGCGAGCATCTGCTGCATTGTTTTGTATCTGTATTATTTCTGTTTTATTAACAGTCACATTTTCGTGACAAATATTAGATAATTAGTAAAGGTAGATAAATTCGAAGTATAATCCAAAGATTGCTATTGATCAGAGAGAGATTAAAAAGAGTAATGGTAACAATTAATTAATATTAGTTACCTTTGGTTTAGAACAATTCTCATGCAACTAATGAATGAAGAGTTTAAGAAAATATTAAGAAATTGATTCTGTTTGATCCAAGGACAACTATAATGATCTAAAGACAAATTGTGGAAATTAGCAAACAGTGATAAAGGAAAAAAATGCAGAACAACAGTGAACAGTATCTTACCTCCATTAATAGAAGACAATTAGGTTATTATGGGAAGCCATTAACAAATTAGAATTTTAGAACAAGCAGCGAAGCAAAAAAAAAAAAAACGCTTTATGGAAAATTGACAAAGACAACAAAAAGAGTAAATCTATTACTATTAACCTTCGACATCATCACATACAATTAAAATAAATGCAAAAAACAATATATTTATTAAATAAGCGAATTTTCGAAAAAGAGACCAAAAACTTCTCTTCTTTTTCAAGCAATAAGTAATAACAAACGAAAACAAATAAATTGAGAAAGACGTGACATTCATACTAACATATTATAACAACAATTACTTATAATACGTTAACATCCTAATTCTTCAATTTTTACAGTATTATAACAACTTGAATATATATTTATTAATCCTTTAGCCATTTCCATTATAAATTTATTTACCTCTATACCCCTCATTTCTGTTAATATTCTTGTTTTTGGTATTCCTAATAAACAAACTTCTATTTTTTTTCCTTATTTTACAGTCCTTTTCGATGCACAAAATTTTGACTTCATTTTTAATACAGAGATTTTGGTATACAATGTTCAGCGAACTCCGACTGAACAAAATTTCAGCTTTCTAGGTCCAATGGTTTGGGGTGGGCGTTGATGAGTCAGTCAGTGACTTTTCTTTTTATAATTGTAGATTTTCATGAATTTTGTTTTGTTTGATTAGTTCTTTGTAAATTATATATGGATCTGTTGTTTTCTCATTTCAACTCTTATTATCCGAGATTCGTTCTTTACATATTATTCCTTGTGTTTCGATATCATGCTTATTTATGAAAATGTGATCTATATTTGTTTTCGTATTTCCATGAAAATACATTATTCAAGATAAGTTTTAGATATTTCTGCACTTTAGATATTTCTGTGCTATGATGTAGATCTTTTACATTTTGAAAAGATCTATATTTATGTCGCCAATTAGTATAGTTGGACAGTTGTTTAATATATAAGGGGCATTCAAAAAGAAACGAGCCGGAGGCCGAGGAACAGAAACCAGTACAGATATATCAGAAGTATTGGCCCTGGCTGTTGAGGCACTTGTCCCACTGCGATATAAGCCGATGAATGGCTGTCTCGTAAAATTCCCGGGGCTGCGTTGTGAACCAGTTCCGCACGTACTGCTTGACGTCGTCGTCCGAGGTGAATCGTTTGCCCCTCAGAGCCTTTTTTAGGGGACCAAAAATGGCGTAATCGCAGGGAGAGAGGTCTGGACTGTAAGGAGGGTGATCGAGAACCTCCCACTTGAATTTCTGCAAGAGTGCCGTGATTGTGTTGACTGTATGGGGCCTTGCATTGTCGTGGAGCAGAATGACCCCAGAATGACCGGGTGAGCTTGCCTGGTCGTTTTGATTTGATCACTTGACGAAGAGTGGTTAAGGTTTGCGAGTAACGCTGGGCATTCACTGTTGTCCCGTGCTGTAGGAAGTCTATCAGAAGTGGGCCGTCTTGGTCAAAGAAGAACGTCAGCATAACCTTTCCTGCACTTGTGTGGATGGCCTTGGATTTTTTTGGTGGTGGTGACCCTGGAGTCTTTGTCGTTTCGATTCTGGTTCGAAGTGATGACACCAAGACTCATCTCCAGCCACCACTCGTGCCAGGAACTCATTCCCTTCTCTGGCATAGCGCTGCAGATGATCAATACAGTGGGCCATTCGACATGCTTTCTGTTGAGGTTGAAGACTGTGGGGCACCCATTGAGCGCACACTTTGCGCCAGTTCAATCTTTTTGTAATGATGGTGTGAACACTTCCGATGCTCAATCCGACCTCGTCGGCGACGTGTTTCACTGTAACTCGGCGGTCCTGGGTAACGAGTCCATCAATCAGCTGGACGATGTCATCGGTAATGCGGTGTGGTGTTCCAGGCCGTGCATCATCGGCTAACGACACCCGTCCTTCCCTGAAGCGCTTGTGCCACGCCTTGACCCTCGCAAGGGACATGCAGTGTTCACCGTACACTTGTGATATTCTTCGATTAATGTCCGTTCCCCATACTCCTTCTGCTGTCAGAAAACGAACAACACCTCTTTTTGCTCTTCTTTAGACGCCTCCATTGCACTGTTTCACTGCTTACAACGTGAATGACCTCGTTGGACGATTGACGTATGCTTCTGCTAGCTTTTAGTCACGTGACTTGCACCCGTGACCCTCTAGCGGCGGGCTGTGAACTTCCGCACTCACTCGTGTCGGTACCAATCGTGGTTACACATGCAACGATATTATCCTTCTGTCACCGTTTTGCCCATTACACACTCCGGCTCGTTTCTTTTTCAACGCCCCTCATATTTTCATTTATTATGAATAGATTCTCTAATTCTTCAGTAAATTTACCTTTCTTTGCGTTTGGTGGTTTATATATGGCTAAATTGTTAATATTTGTATTTGATAATACAAACACATTTTTGATAACGAAACATATTAGGTTTTATTACAAAACTTCATGATAAATAACATGTTTTGTGAAAATTCTTGAATCATTTTCCAAAAGATTTCCTTGCTCCGGCGTTTTAGTAATTTATAATTTAACATTTTGCTTACAGAATGACAGACAGAATAACGCTTTTATAATAATTAATAATAATAATAATAATAATAATAATAATAGCCAGATACCGTCGCTTTGCTCCGGAACCCTCGAACATATACCATTCAAAAAAACAAACTTTACTTATTTAGCAATTTAATGTTACGATCGTCGGAGAATATATAACTTCCCAGCCCGTTGTGGCTTCTCCGAATAACTCGGATGTATTGCGGGTCGGCATCACACACCGAAAATTCACATTTTTGCATGTATCTTGCAAACGCTAAAGCGTTTATGAATAAGTGATACATCGTTCGATAGAACTTTCAAATATCAACATTTTCTCAATATAATGTTCTCCTCCATCTTTTATACTTTTCGTTTAAATTGAGGAAAAGTTAAAATTTGACCCTTTAAAAGGCGCCATCATGGAAACCAAAAACTTTTTTCGAAAGATTTTGTAGCATTTTGTTTGTCTTAAAAAGATCTACATTTTATCCATTACATGACCAATCTATCTCTTATAGTTTGGTCACAAAATTGGAAAAACGTAAAGTCTTATGACAAACAGAATAACGCTTTTATAATATAAGATACCAAAATCAAGAATATTAACGGAAATGAGGATATAGAGGTAAATAAATTTATCTATTTCTATAAATAGAATTACAGAATTTCATATAGTTAATCTGTTGTAACAATTGTCATCGTTTTATTGTCCGTTTTTACGACTGTCTTTGTTTGTACGGTATATGTTTATTAAGTATTATATGTTTTATTTGTTATGTATTATATGGTTTTGGTGAGAGGAAGATTTCTCTTTCCAATTTTTTATGGTTATGTTATTTTATTTTTAATTTGTTTTGATCTATGAGCTGAACCTCGAAAAAGTTTTAGAAATAAAACGAAATATCGGTACCTACTGTGAAGATGTTGGAGTTTATTTAAAATGTCTTATCGTTTGTTGTTATTATTTGTTGCTTGAAGTTTTTGGTCTCTTCGAAAATTCGCTTATTTAATAAATGTATTGTTTTTTACATTTATTTTAATTTTATGTGGGGATGTTGAAGATTAATAGTAATAGAATTTCTAGAAGAGGAGAACTAAAGAAGATTTATGGTATGTACACATACAAAAAGAATAAATGTTGACGGTGTCATAAATTTCATAGAAAATGATTCCAGAAAGACTACAGCAAAAGATGAAGCAAATGTATTACTTTTAATATGTATTTTACTTCCAGATTTAAATTAGAAATGCTTTGCATTAATTTGGAAAAGCAAGATTGGCTTTTTTTCTCCGTAACGATTCCGCTTCGACACTATTTATTCATCAAATAAAAATAAACAAAGAAAAATACAGAGAGAGAGAATGAGAGAGAGAGAGAATAAAAATAAAATCTTGGTATTGATGAATAGCATGACATGGAACTAACATTCATTTAAGGAAAAAGTACTTTTTCACTTAATCTTATGGAAAACCAACCCTATGTTAATTTTTCCTTAATCCATGAGTGATCAAGTATTATCTAGAGATCAGTCTTACCAAAACGATTGATCTGTTTTTTATATTACAGTAACTATGAAGTCACATTGAACGATTGTAGATAATGAAGTAGAGGATTACTTAAAACCAGTTACTAAATTCAAACATATTCCGAATGGTTTACGAATAACTTGCTATATTCTTACTGTTTAAAACTTAACGTATTTATTATCTAAATTTGAAATAGAGAGAAAGTGAAGTTTTATCAAATGTTATTAACAAATTAATGCAACCTCATTATGAACTAAGAATCATTCGAAGAGACAATACATCGCTTAAAATCCAAGAAATTATTCTTTACTTCACCAAAAAACACCATAGGCCTAATATTACAAATGCGAAATTTCCAAAGTCTTTTTTTATTTTCTTTTTTTTTTTTTTTTGGTGAAGTAAAGTTTAATTAATATGGTTGTGACTAGGTCTTAAGAAATTATTTATTCTAAAGACAAATAAATTGAATATAAGTAAAAATACGGAGGTCAATACAGAGGACTGAATAAAAAAACACATTAAAAATACAACTAATTTCATCTCGAAAGGAAAGCAGTTGCATTTTTAATGTATTTAAATGCTGCTTATCAGTCGTGTGTTGATCTCAGTATTATCATATATACGTTTTTCACACACGTTAAATAACTTATATAAATTGAATATGTAAATACTGAAGTTTGAATTTAATATAAAAGTAACTCAGTATTTCACAATGGACCGATTATAAAATAACAAAATGATTCTTTTATTTGATATAATTCTTAAAAAAGATTTTTCAATCAACACCAAATTCAATTGAACTGAAATAAATTTATATTTTTAGTCCTTTTGTCTAAAATCTCTTTCCTTTTTGAATAAAGGAAATTATTAGACCAATAGAATACTTGGTCTAAAGAAAGTTATTAAAGAAAGTGACTTAAGTTATTAAATAGTACTTAATATCTGAATAGTTTAAACTAGTAAACTTTAAATAATGTTCTTTTTACCTCAGTTTTCAAAATCTATTAATTTCCACTTGCAGTCGAACAAACTGATTCCAAACGCTATTGACGGCAGAGAAGTAAAAACTGTTGTGTTACGTCATAGAGGAATGTACACATGCACTGACTGTCTCCAAGGATAACAAAGGTCTTAGACTTTATAGAATAACAATATATAAAAAAATACCTTTCAAGCATAATTCAAAACGAAATTTTATTGATTGGGGAAGTGGCAATTCTTTTGGTGACCGACAATCAGTTAAACTGAGGGAATCGACTTTGTGACAATAGCGTGAAAATCAACCTATTTTTGGTTTTGGTTTTTTGGAAGAAACAAAAACTACTTACATTATAATACTTTATCATAAACCTGTATGCGATTATTTTAAAACGAAATTGTAGAAACTACTAAAGTTGTTATTCTTTTTTTTTTTCAATCTTTATATATTATAATATCATTTTAAATAAATATGAGATGCTCGCTATTCTCCTACTGATACTTTTATGCCCTAATGTTATAGATCTGCAAAATTAAACTCATAAAAAATTGTTTTAACTTTGCAATATTATTTTTATTACTGATCAAGACTGTAATTAAAAAAATACATTTCAGTCACATTACTTTGCAAAGAATAACAAAAAAATCATAAAAGTTTTAAATCTAACATTAACATTTTAAGTTTTTAATTTTGGAAACTTTTTGATAAATTTACTTTTGATATATAGGGTGGGCCAGACCCCTGTCAATAAACTGGATTTGAAATGAATTGATATGCCTATTATGGATCCAAGACATATACTACTCACAAAATTTAGGGGATATTGCGAAATGAATACAATACACCCAAAAACAGAGGCATTTGAGTTTATTTATTAAAGAATATCATCAGAGAAGCAAATGACAAGAAAATGGAAGTTGTCTGAATATGCTAATGAGGGGCAGAATCCATTTATCAGGATTGAGCAGGATGTGACACATGGTCGACGGCTAACATTCGCATATCAAACGTGAAAAATATGTCGCACATCGACTGTTCAGTAGGGTGCACTATCACCTGAGACTGCTACAACACACTGACAGCGATGAAGCGTGGAGAGGATCAAATTGTCAAGCAGTTCCTGTGGGATTCGTGGCCACTCGCGCACACGGCAACTTCCAGCTGAGAAAGTGCTATGGGAAGTGATTGGCAACACGTCTTCCTATTGCATCCTAAGCGTGTTCGATGGGATTGAGGTCCGGAGAACGTGAAGGTCAGTCCAGGCGCTCGATTCCAGCCTCTTGCAGCATATTGTTGACGAGATGCGCACGGTGGGGGCGTGCATTATCATTCATAATAAGAAAGTTAGTCTCAACTGCTCCAGCGTAGGTACCACTTTAGGCTGTAGAATTTCATCCCCATATCGTACAGCATTCACCATTCCATTTCTAACAACATGGAGGTCAGTGTGACTACCAATGCTGATGTCTGCCCTTACCAGATTCACCTCCTGTGTTCCACGTTCACTCCAGATCAGGGCACGACGATTGTCAGGCTGTAGGCTGAATCTTGACTCGTCACTGAAGAGAACTGTGGACCACTCTTCACGGGTCCAAGGAAGATGCGTTTCAGCCCACCTTCTGCGGATTCTGCGATGTTCAATAGATAACGGAATGCATACCATTGGTCGCCGGCCATACAGTCCATCGTGACGGAATCGATTTCGCACGGTCTGAGGATACACCTGTCATCCAGTAGCAGCGAAAAACTATCTCGGTAGATCAGTCGCATTGCTTCGCCGGTTCCTTTGTGCTATGAGCATCAAGTAGCAATCTTCTCTTCAGTGGTGGCACATGGGCGGCCCTGCCCTGGTCTTCTTCGTACAGTGACGGTCTCTCTGAAGCGATTCCAGAGTCTGCTAATCACGCTTAGGGAGGTTCCAACCGCTGCTGCCACTATCATCTGTGTTTGGCCACCTTCAAAACGCCCTGACTCTCCATGCTTTAGATTCGGATAAATCAGGTTGCAGGGGCATTTTCAGACTCTGCCATTTGTTGTTGATCCAGGAAGTGGAGATAACCCGGTAGCGCCAGCCTCTTTATACAGAGAGGTTGTTGGCAAACATGCAAATTAACGTTTCGCAACACATTTGCATATTCAGACAATTTCCATTTTCGTGTCATTTGCTTCTCTGATAATGTTCTTTAATAAATAAACTCAAATGCCTCTGTTTATTTTTAGGCGTATTATATTCATTTCGCAATATCCTCTAAATTTTGGGAGCAGTATATATATATATATATATGCACTCCTCCATGGTCTCTGCACAGATGGATGCGTCTCCAGGTTAATTTGCTCATTTTCGGCCAGCATTCGTAGCACCACACTCCTGAATGCATTGCGCACAGCAGTCTGCAGCTCATCGTTTGCGGACTTCTTGTTTAATGAATCTCCAAAGAGAATTGTCTGACTTGGTGACCATGGCAAAGATGAAAGAAAGTTTTCGGATCTCCGGTCAGTCCATCTGTTTGGGATAAGCTCATCATGGCGCAATCGCAATCTCATGGCGAAATGAGCTGGTGCTCCATCTTATTGAAACCTCACAATGTCAGCTATTCCTTTCAACTGGAGTTCAGACAGAAACCATCGTTATCATATGCAGATAAGTCGTCTGATTCACTGGGCCATTGAAGAAATATGCTCCAAGGAGATGTTCTTCTGTTACCCCCGCCCAAATCATAAAGTGCCGTGGATTTTGTTCGAGTTCTTTAAAGAATTGTGGATTTTCCTGCGACCAACAATAAACGTTGCGATCTTTCGAACTTCGATAAATAATACATTAATCACTAAACAGAAGTTGTTGTTTTTTGGTCGAAAGAATTAAAAGTAAATAAATAAATATAAAAAAATCGCAATACAAAAATCATTATTGTTAAAATTGAATGATTGTGAATAATAAAGGTTTCGATGATAAAGAGATGGAAAACTATTATCATGAGCGTAATCTCGCTGAGATATTGTTGGCATCTATAGACATTCGTAAAATGCCAATAAGGTAAAGTCGCCAAATATCGCACCCCACTTTGTTTTGTCATCGTAATTTTTCTAAATTTTCATATAAAGCTTCAAAAAAAAATACCATTTGATTACTTATTTATTAGTGTATTAATAAAAAGAACAATATTATGCTTTTTAAGCAAATAATTGTAACGATGAGCTCGAAACCTAAATAATAGTTTTCTCAAATTTATAATTGTGTGTTCCTAATGTCGCCCCCGGTTACGGTATTAGGAACACATAAGTAATGTACTAAGAACAAATTTTGTACTGCAAATGTTTTTAATTATTTTCTATATTAAAGTTACAAAATCATGTTTTATCACAAAGTAAAGTTTTATTCTTCTATATTAATTCTCCAAGCATGTAGCACAAATGAACATAGGATTTTCGCCTTCTTCTGCACAGTCTTCATGGCATCAAGTAAAACATTTCGTGCATCTTATCCTTTTTTCTCCACCTCGATCTTCCGAAAAGTTCTTCTGACAGAAAGGGAAAAAAAAAAAATGTGTCATTGAAAACACACAAAACATTCCTAATGTTGTGCCTAATACCGCACCCGGGGCGATATTAGGGACACCACTGGGTACGATATTAGGCTGTTTGACATTTTTCCTTGATCAACCAAAAAAAAAAAGTTTACAAAATGTAACCTAAAATTTTGATGAATCCATTTAAATCTTTGACTAAAACGTTTTAAAAATGTAGATAACTATATTGTATTATAGACAAACCCTTTCACTGTATGCTACTGCAAAGATTTTGGAAAAAAATACATTTTCGATATAATTTTATTTTTCTTTTGCTGGCGGCAATTTCTGTAGCTCCTTCCTTCACAAGTCAAAATGGCCGAATCACGTGACCTGTTAATTGGTTTCGCAACTGGATTTCATAGGGCACTGCCTGTTTTCAAGAAACCAAGGGGTACGGAAATAGGGCCGGGTGCGGTATTTGGCGACTTTACCTTATCCATTGTGAAGAGCGACAATCAAAATAAGTCTTTTTTTCCTCTTTATTCATTTTGATTGTCGCTCTTCACAATGGATATTGGCAACAAGTCTTTTTTTTTCTCTTTATTCTTTGCTTACGTTCCGATGTAGAAGGAGAAAGAGATAAGTGCGGAGATAAGAACCTACAGATAGTTTTCTCCCAATGCTTCTGTGAAAGATAACTATGGATTAGCAGGAAAATCAATGCCTCGTTGATTATGCAAACTAATCTATCATAGTTTAAATTTACGATGGAAAAGGTTTATTCTATTCATGAATTTATCGTTTTATATGGAGTTTTAGGCGACATCAAAGGCCTATTACGTGATCCGCGAAGCCATAGAAGTGGATATCATCTTGGAGTTCCATAACTGGTCCATTCAAAGGCATTGCTATTCAAAGGCACAGCAACGGACATCGACATGGTAAAGTGAAGGTTTATTTCGATGATTTAACTACATACACCCAAGCTTAAAGTGAGTTCTATACTTACATTTCTTTATGACGCGAGCTGTTCATTATGAGGAATTAAATACCGTAGAGTCTCATCGAAGAGTTACAGAACACATAGACAATGACTTTGAGGATTTAGTGAAAGGATAAAACGTTAATAGTGATATAAAGATTCATCGTGTTTGATTAATTGAATTCTAAGAATAAGCGAACTATACAAACTTTGTTGCTGAACTGTAGATAAAATTGATACTTAAGAATAACTTTACAGTAGACTATAAATCAAGTGAATAGACTTTTAAGCAAATTGTGGACAGTACTTTGTATGTTTATACTTCGGTAGAATTGAAGAATGTTGGAATATTTATAATTTGTGACTGAACACTGAATAATTAATTTAAGTAAGGAACATTGAACAACGCTTTAATGAAAGACAATCGCGAGATGTGCAACGAGCATTATCATCACGTTGTCGTGTTAAATTGTGTTGGTTCAGTCCGTTAGAAGCAAAAAAATAAAAAAAAATAAAGATGGCTGCTTCTGTAAGTAAATAGCTCTTAACAAGTAGGTTTAAAATAAATAAAAGGGATCGATTGGAATATCCCAATGAGAGCTAAAGGAAGATTAATACGCATCATATTCTCTACAAAGTCCCGATGTCTCTTCCAGCGTAATGATTTCCAATGTGCTGTGAAATCTATTATATAAGTGGAACATATTCAACGCCGAAGTCAATAAAATCAATGGAATTGGTTTTATCTGGTGCATAAAGAAAGTATGTATACGAGAAAGTTTCACTCAATTGAAGATACCAAGTAAGTAAAGAACTTTTGAACATTAGACGCGTAATTTACAGAGATATACCTAAACAGAACAGTTCATCATTAAGTAAAACAGATAGTCAACATAAATACATTTACAACCAACAGATTAAACAGTGAAAGACTTGTATATTATCTGTCAGCGAATAAATGGTTCCGGCGATGTTTTCAACGTTTATTGAACTATAAAAGTAATAGAACTTTAAAGTAGTGGTTTCAAACCTTATATATATATATATATATATATTCTCTGCATTCCATCGAATACCAATGATTATATATTTTAATTAATATATAAATTACATATTATATATATTATATTGTCTACTGTTATTCATTAATACTTATTAACTATAAGATAACAATGTACAAAACAATAAAGAACTTAATATATGAATGAGAAATAATATAATTAATGATTACTATAAAGTGTAGTTTATCTTTATGAAATGCATTATTTCTCTGAACTTTCAAGTGAAATATAATAGTTACATCGATAACTTATCATTCATCTGACTCTAAAGTGCTACCAGCTCTATTGATCTTCTATTTTAGTTAGTAATCTACGGTATTACATAAAGATTCTTTGCTAATTGTAAGTATTACAATATATAAATAAATATGTTAACTCAAAAGTATTTTTGGGAATTTAACAGAAGCCTTCGTTGATTTTCTCTTGTTGGGAAATTTTGGAGAAGCAGGTTGCATTCTTCTTCGGGCCGTGTTAAATCCACATCTTATACCTCAATCACTGACAATGTGCGAAAAGGTTTCACTTTCAAATCCTTTCGCGTATGGTTTCTCATGGTTCACCGGAGAATATCCAATTCGGCAGCTCGCTGGCGAGTCGATTTCACGGAAGATCGCGTTGTGGATTCTTCCACAGTAGCACATATTTCCAAGCGTGTAATATATACGACTATTTCTCCATATTGTGCATTTATAGCCAAAGGTAAACGGACTTTTCGCCCACTCTGTACATATCAATAAAAGATTTTTTCAGTTATCTACATTAACTGTCACTATTTTATTCCATCCTTGTGTTTTAGCTTGAAAACTTCGTTTGGCGATTCTATGTGTACTTTTTATTAATCGTCTCTGTAAATCATCCAACAAAAGTCCTCCATTATATTGAATACTACTGTCCTTGGTACCTCCTTTCTATTTGCTTAATGTCCTGAGGGAACCCTTCGCCCTGCTCTTCATTCGCATCTTCAAGATTTTTTAATTCACATTTGGGATTTTACAAATGTGAATTATAAAAAAGGATGCATCATCTTTACACATGGTTGGAAAGTCACTCAAAATGAATATTAAAGACTCAAAATACAGTTGGGTTTTTTTTTGTTTTGTTTTTTTGTAATTATTCCTTAAAACTATGAATGAAACACAAGTATCCCATTCTTTATCATTTACCTCTTTATCTAACATTTATCTGTTAAGTTCAAATAATACACGAGTAATTCAATAGTAATTCGATTGCAATGAGAAAAATTGAAAAAAAAAAAATTTTTTTGGGCCAAAATAGGTCGGCTTTTAATAAAAAGACCTTATGTGATAGACAAAAGCTCATTATATTTTGAATTCAGAGACTAAAAATCTATAAAAATCATTAATAACGAAAACCTCTTTTTCACTGTAAACCTCTGCTCTTTTTTGAAATGTAGACTCCTGGCTACTAAGTTGTAAATCCAAGAAAGAGAACGAAAACTATGTAATTCGACAAAAAAAACAAACTCACAAATTGATAAAAACTACTGAATACTTAATATCTTTTTTTTTTCTTCTTTCTAATGAAAAAAATAAAATATGATCTTTCTATGAAAAGTCGCAATGGTCTAGTAAATTTATTATTGCAAATAAAAAAGTTGATATAGATGCTGTGATGCGTAACGTAGATCACTACGGTTCAGCAGCTCATTCTTGTACCTGTGAATATTTGCGTTCCCCTTACCCCCCCCCCTTTTTTTTTTGATGATTTCCTTAAAACATTTATTGATTTTTTTGAAAACTGAAATGTTTTAGTAGATCTTCAAACTTAAAATAAAATTGTACTTTTCACATTACTTATTTCTTTTTCATAAAAAAGAAGAGAAAATATATTAAAAAACTCAATTTATTATGCTAAAGGAAGATCTATTTTAAAAAATTAAACAAATAAGGTTTAGTAAAAATTTCAATGTTTGTCGTCAACATTTCGAACTTAAGTAAGATTTGTTTTGGTAAATAGCCAATTATATGTCAACAATATCACGTGTTTTTATTTCTCCAGAGCCAGTGTGGACAGGGAATTTTAAGTAAAAACTTACTACTGAATGTTAATAAGGATATAAAACTATTTCTGACTGTATTATGGTTCATAAGATAAAAGAAAAACATTGCTGATTGTTAAAGAAAGAAATAAAGCATTAAAAAAAATTCAAGAAATGATTATTTGATTCAAGATATTCTCAGTTTTGCCAATGTAAGACAACATTCCCATGTACTACTTTTATTTCTGAAAACATTTTGAAGATGAATTAAAACATTTAAGATAAGAGGTTCTGTAAGAAAAAGAGTTTCAACAAAGAAGATATAATTTAATTCTATAGAATTTTGTCTTTTAAATTCATGTTTCAATTTTAAAGTAAAACATTCCAGTCTTATTTAAAAAAAAAATAAAAAAAAATTGATAATTTTATAAGACACTGGAGAATCACTGGAATTAAGATGAATTTCATTTTTTTTTTTTTTGGAATGAAACGATTCGTAAATTCAACTAAATATGTAATTAATGACAAACTCTGGTTTTATCGTATGTTTTTAATGCAAATTAAAAACTCTGTATAAAAACAATTTAAGTGCCATCTTTGGTCTTAAGCCCATGCTCTCTGTTTCTGTCTTAGTGAGCATGAACATCCCCAGTTCGAATCCCCAGTGAGCTTGGATGCTTCTTTCTTCGGTGAATGCTTTGTTTCCTTTAAACTTATTAAGGGTCTGTACAATGCAGCTCCACCCACAACCCTAACAAAATTAATCCATTTACGCTATTGATGTAAATAAGGCAGTAAAATAAAATAAAATTTATTTTAATTCATTTTACTTTTACTAAAAAGTTGTAAAGGAATGATTTGTAAACCTAGTTCCATAACATGAAAAATTATATAAAGTAAATAATGAATATTAATTCATAATTTCAACTAATTTCAATTTAATAAGAACAGAAGAAACCCTCTGAAGCAGGGAATAGTCCACTACAACATGCTGAGTTATTCCAGAACAGATCTCCCACCTCCATTTTTGGCAAGTAAGGCATTATAAACACTTTTGATTTTAATCACACAATCACACAAGAAACATATACGGTTAATAATTCTGGATTTCTTCAGCAAAATTCTGAATAGAATGGAAATGGAAGCCTACTTTCCCGAGGATATCACTTTCCAGTCACGGATAATTAATTAACACAGTCCTTAATTGTAAATCTTAATTTTCCATAAACTTTGTACTATTAATGATACGGCCACGTGGATCATATCTTTTTGTAATGACAGTGTTTGTATATTCTAATTTATACATTTAACAGATAAAGAAACACTAATCAATTAACCGTTTATTTCGCGTTATTTTCTTATTTATTATGACCCCTCCTACATTAATTTTATTAAGTAATTTACACTCTGTGACAAAAAAACAAAAACAAACTCACCTGGAATAATAGAAGATGGCCACAAAATAACTTTCCCTGTTTGGAGGCATCTACAGCGAAAACTAATGAACAGAATGAAACCAAAATTCAGGTGTAGTCTGTTGAGGGCATGGGGAGAAAAATTCTGCAAAAAAAAAAAGAAAATTAAAACCAAAAGTCGCCGATAGGAGAAAATTCGGCGCTGCGACTGAGTAGCTTTGCTGTCAATTCTGCACTAGAAAATTTGCATAATCTATGTTAGAGTGACAGCTACTCAGTCTTTTTAAAAAGGTAAGAGCGAACGTTCAGTCAAGCAGTTCGTCGATTGACTGTTGAGTTGTATTCAATATGGGCCTACTTTACCTCAACGTGCGTTACTTGTAAAGCTGTTTTACACTAAAGAGTACAATGCAGCGGCGGATCTTATGGACTTTCGAAGGCTTCATAACCTCGTAAAGGTCCAATGTCTGTTGTAGCACTGCGAACTATGATTCATAAATTCGAGGAAACTGGATCGCTAGGAGTGAGAGCCGACAGAGGACAAAAACCAATATCAGACAACACTGTAACAGATGTGGCCACAGCAACTTACCTTAAAGCTGTAAAACAGCTTTACAAGTAACGCACGTTGAGGTAAAATAGGCCGCATATTGAGTATAACTCAACAGTCAATCTTCGAACTGCTTGACTAGACGTTCGCTCCCTTTTTAAAAGGACTGAATAGCGCAGCTGTCACTTCTGCACTAGAAAATTTGCGTAATCTACGTTTAGAGTGATAGCAGCGCCGAATTTTCTCCTATCGGCGACTTTTGGTATTAATTTTCTTTTTTTTTTGCAGAATTTTTCTCCCCATGCCCTCAATAGAACTACATCTGAATTTTGGTTTCATTCCGTTCAGTAGTTTTCGCTGTAGATGCCTCCAAACAGGGAAAGTTATTTTATGGCCACTTTGTAGTTTGATCATGATGAAACATGACGTGGGGAAAGAAAATGACCTCCAGAACACTTTGTGAGCCATGCAGCTGTTCATTTCCGAAAAACTGGCTAGTAGACGTTAGTACGATGTGAGGCCGCCTCTAGCTGCGATACATGCGGATATACGGTGTGGCTTTGATGCGATGATGTCCTATGGAAGATCGGTCCAAATGTCTTAAATTAAAATTAAATGTCTTAAATAGAAAATGAGTTGCTAGATTAGTTTGCCCACATTACAGGGTTACTGTAATCGCCGTCCAAACATATTCCAGACTTGTTCTATAGATGATAGGTCTGGTGATCTGGCAGGCCAAGGAAGTGCGGAATACCATGTACACACTCTCTAAAGATTTTCGCCTTGTGTGGTCGGGCATTATCCTGCTGAAAAATTGCCTTTCTTAGACCTCACAGCATAGGCAGCACCCACAGGTCGCAGGGTGTCCTGGACATAAAGTTTTGCTGTGATAGTAGTTCGAAGGCCAACTAAAGGTGACCGAGTGTCATAAGCAGTGGCTACCCAAACGAGAATGCTATGTGTAACGGCCGTTTGTGACGCTACAAAGTTAGGTGAGGTGTTCTGGCCTGGTCGTCTCCACATATATATTTGGCGGTCTTCGGCTCCAATTGAGAACCTAGATTCATCACTAAACACTACATGGCACCAATCAGTGATATTCCAAGCTGTTCTGACGCGACACCACTTCAGATGGTGATGTGATGATGTGGAGTCAGTGGTAGTGTTCGTAACGGACTCCGGCATCGCAATCGAGCCTTTGCTGGCGTCTTCTGGCAATGGTTTGTCGTGCCACAACAGGTTGGAGCTGCCATTAACCCTCCTCGGATGGCATTTAGGGAAACTGTTGGTGCCCTGAGGGCAGAACTCATGATCCTTAGATCCTGCGAGTTACTTTCGGCCGACCGTTGCCTCCTGACGGTATGTCTGCGTTGCTGGACGCATTGCTGCAACAGCGTCTTATTGTGACATCACTGCGATCCCAGTGGTGGACAATAAAACGATAAGCCAAGCCCATGATGTGCTCTCTGTCAAATTCACACAGTTGTTGATGTGATTGTCTGATGGTGATGTCGTGGCATTCTCAGCGGCTACAGAGAATCCAACGACAAAAACGTTCGGAAGTGCCGAATAAAGCGAGAAACGCTGAGGTCTTATTAGTCTTCTTCAGTCAGATTTACCTTGATGATTGCTCAAGAGTGCGTAAAATGGTAAAAGGCGCCAAAACTGCACCTGGAACTGGCTCTCCAACCAAAAACACAAAACGGATAATCACAGTGTCCAGCACGCCCTAAAATTCATTATCCCAGCAACTACCAGGCATAAATGAACCCAAGTAAGGGACTGAAGAACCCAAAAAAAGTATAAATTCAGTAGATATAAAATTTAACATGCATAAAATTTGTTGCATAAAGTTTGTGTGTTTTGGTTGGAGAGTCACTTCTGGATGAGGTTATGATGCCTCTAATCATTTCATGAGCACTGAATCAAGGGCAAATCTGGCTGAAGTAGTCTAATAAGGCTGATTCCCGCGATGAATGCTCAGGGTGCGAGAATCTACAGGACTATTCATTTCATTGGTGCATTCATTGTGAATAATTATTATTTTATGCACGTTAAATTTTATTTCTAGTTAAATTATCTTTCATTTCAAAATAAATGTCGTGTCTTGTGATGAAAAAAAAAATTAATAAAATAAAAAGAAATTGTGCGCTGTAATAAGTTGAATGTTGAAAATATGCTGTGTAAAAGGTTCAGAATTCACTAGAACTAAGAGATAATGCAACATTCACCTACAGGGTGTCCTCTAATAAAATAAATACTATTTCGATATTTTGCTAATATCCATTTTTTATGTTTACACTATTATCCGCAATCACAATTATGATTGATAAAGGGTAATTTTCTTGCAGAATGTTTCCATTATTCCAACATTTTAAGCTTTTAATGGTTACTAGAATTTTAATTGAAAGCAAGTTTAACGTCCGTAATCATTCATAAATGGAGAGAAAATCGCCAACCGGACGATATGATATGCAGTTTCAATGTACAGGGAAAAATAAAATTTAATGCTTCGTTAAAGATCAAATGATTTTGACGAATATTTAACGAAATGATGAGTATTAACTATATACATATCATTTAGAATATTAGATAATATTATATATATATATATATATATATATATATATATATATATATATATAT
>JAFIDM010002131.1:3506438-3528235 GCA_023159025.1 Thereuonema tuberculata
CCCCCCCCCCCCCCTAGTTATGCCTATGCTCTGTACCACACCTAGTTCACAGTCGCAGGATTGCCCTCAACAAAATAAGGGCCCAAAATGCCGTTTGGAGACACCACACACCAAATTGTTACACGCTCACTACGGAGGGGTTTCTGCACAAACATGTTTGGTCGTTCCAATCCCAGAAAGCTGGTTATCTGTCGATTGATAAATCCATTCAAATGAATATGGCTTTCATCAGAAAAATCAGACATTTGACAGGAAAGCAGCAGCATCGTACACATCGCTAACATCGTCGCGCAGTAAGCGATTCATCCTTGTCGCCATTGCTCAGACATTGTCCGATCTGTATCTTATAAGCAAAACCACCAATTTCCTTGAACATTCCATCTCCTAGATTCACTAAGATTCATGTTTAAGAATGTTCGTCGGAGACTTCGTTTAGGCGACTGTAACATTTGATCGATTTGTTGTCAGTGTAACTGGATGTCCGGTGCAATCTTTGCGCTGTGTCAGATCGCTGCCCGTCGAAAGAAATATTTTAATGACGGCTAACATAACTATGTTTGTGGGTGGTGATTTTTTGAAACTGTTCTCGAAATGTACTTCCAATGTATAGCAAGCTTGATTCATTTGAACATCCAACTCCGTACAACGCTCCACAATAATTTAAAAATAAATAAATAAATCAGGAATGAATACGATATATTCCTAATAAATTACTTAAATTTTGTAAGATAATTTACAATTAGTAAACTAAGAATTAATAAAACTGTTAGAGTTTTGATATAATTTTGACTGTTTTAATTTACTGTTCAGTGATATTTACTGCTAATGATTTGGCAAATCTTAAGTGAGCACAAGGGGGAGGGAGAGGTCGGACATCTGCTTATTTTTGATTACAAGTGGGGGATGGGGTCTGAAATGACTAAATGTGCTTACGTAATACTTGAACAGTTCCTAAAGAAATTACAAACAAGCATGCATTTACAGGGTGTTCATTTTATCTGAAGACATTGAAATATCCCGAAAACTACAAATCGGATCAAAAAACTTTATAATTAAAATTTGTTCGTTTCGGAGGGGGACATCCAATGATACCAAACTCGACCCCCCACCCCGTATGAGGTGAGGGGTTGGGAAGAAAAATGTAAATAGGAACCTCCATTTTTTATTGCAAATTCGGATTCTCCAGAAAATTTCACATTGATTTGATGTACTGTACGTCGGGGTTGCTCGCACATGGCGCTGTAATCAACAAAAATCCAAATGGGTAAAACATCGTTGAAAATTAGGGATCTCGAGAAATAAAAAATCATAGGAAATCAGAGAAATAAAAATGTAGACGTATGTGATATTTATCAAAATGATATCCAATTACATGTGAATTAACCCCCCAATCCCACGCTGCGAATGGGAGAGGCAATTATTTCATAACTTGTAATGGGAAATCCCATTCTCAACGTTGTATTCCTCCGACAAAATGAAAAGGGGACTGCTCTATCACAAAAGGCAGTGCAGTGCGATCAGAGCTCAATTTATCTTTCAGAATGAGAACTGAAAGCATCTCTAAAACTTTCATTGTACGTGAGTAGGTTTTATTGCCTGCACATCTACCCTTCATTTCTACAGTAGAACAGAATTGCAGGTGGACAATGAATCGTGCAACCATAGAAGAAAAAATTGAAATTAATCTGATTTATGGTGAATATAGGAGAAATGTGGATGATGCTGTTGCCTTGTATGCTGAGCGATTTCCAGATAATATTCGCTCTCGTTCTTTTTTTTACAAAATTGTGAATGCCTTTATCTCTGATGGCAGCGTACAAACCAAGAAAAAGAAGCAAAGAAAAACTGTTACAGGAGAAGCTAATGAAACAGCTGTACTAGCAGCTGTTCATCATAACCCACAGATAAGCACTCGGCAATTACAACGCGATTCCGGAATGTTCCTAGATAGTATTGTCAACGTATTGCATCGTTGTAGGTATGATCCATATCTCATTTCACTGCATCAAGAACTTCATGGCAAAGACTTTCATAATCGAGTAGTATTTTGTGAATGGGCTCTTCAACAACTGCAAAGTAATCCCAATTTCTTTGCTAATGTACTATTTTTAGATGAAGCTACATTCACAAACCATGCTAGCATTAATCGACATAACGTGCATTACTGGAGTGTAGAAAATTCCCACTGGTTGCGACAAGTTGAACATCAACGTCCTTGGTCAGTTAACGTTTGGTGTGGAATCATAGGGAACAAACTCATTGGTCCTTATTTTATTGAAGGTACTTTGAATGGAATCAGATTTCGGAAATTTTTTGGAACAGGAACTACCAATACTACTTGAGGATGTTGCCTTGGACGTTCGACAAAGTATGTGGTTGCCAGCGCATCACTCACGTCATGCACGGGAAGTATTAGATCGTGGTTACAATGGTCGGTGGATTGGCAGAGATGCCCCCTATTAATTGGCCTGCTAGATCGCCTGATTTGACATCGCTGGTTTCTTTCTGTGGGTTTACCTAAAAGATAAGGTTATCAACAAGTGCCAACAGACCGTGAAAACATGGTAGAACGCATAAGAAACGCCTGTGCTGAAATTCCCGCAGATATGCTTCTGTCCTGTGTACAGTCATTTGAAGACAGGATCAATAAGGGGTCGTCCATTAATCACGTGATGTTTTTTAGCAACTTTTTAACCCCCCCCCTATCCCCTGGTGATACGTGGTGAGGTTTTACACTACCCCCCCCCCCCTATCCAAAATCACGTGTATTTTATTGGTAAAAAAAAACCTCCCAACCTATCTACAAAAAAAAAAAAAATCTATTCAACAAAAAAAACACCTCTAAACGGGTCAAAAATACACGTGATATTCGCTACACCCCCCTCCCCCCTTGTCATACTTGGTGATTTTTTCCGAACTCCCCCCCCCCCTTTTCAAGCCTCACGTGATTAATGGACGATCCCTAAGTGTATTTAAGTTTAAGGTCCTATTTTTGAACACTTACTGTAATTGGACGAAACACTCCGATATGTGAGACAAGAAAAATAAGAGACACAACGGAATACATTACAAGTTATGAAATAATTGCCTCTCCCACTCTAGCAGCGTGGTGGTGGGGGGTTAATCCACGTGTCATTGGATAGCATTTTGATAAATATCACATACGTCTACATTTTTATTTCTCTGATTTCATATGATTTTTTATTTCTTGAGATATCCCCAATTTTCAACAATGTTTTACCCATTTTGATTTTTGTTGATTACAGCGCCATCTGCGAGCAATGTTGTTTCACTTTCGAAAATCATGTCGTAATATTTTCTTATAAATAGGATTTTTTTTTGATTTTTTTTTTATTATTAATTATTTTACACCTTTTAAATATATTGCTCAAGTTTTTCACTTAAAAATCATTTTTAGCGGAATTATTGATTTTTTTTTTTTTTTTTTTTTAAATTGCAATTATTGTAAAGGATGAAATGAGAGAATATGCTTGTATGAAGCAATAAACCGACAGCATTATAACGATTATGATGTAATGTATTATATGATTCTTGGCTCTTCTTAAAAATACTTAATTTCTCCAATTATGCCATTATCAAAATACTGAAATATATTGTTAAGACCAACATAAAATTTTAAGCATTCATTTTAGACCTTAAATATTAAGTGGAAATTTTTAAGATTTTTAAAAAAACTCTTGTAGTTCTTATAATCGTATAAATCAAGTCCCAAATTTCTGAAATAACCATTGTTTATATTTTTAGTATCATCTTTTAATCATTAAATAAATTAAATAAATCTTTTTTTTATATTAACAAAATTGAAAGAATTTTTGGTAATTCAGTTTTAGATATATTTTTAAATTTTCTTTCAGAAAACACTGAATGGAAAGACTTTGAAGCGTTTTCAGAGCTTTTATTATTTTTTTTTTTTCAGGACAGGACTACATCTACTATTGGAGCGTGCGATTTCTTTTTAGATGCAATTTCAATAACGAATTTAAAATCACTGTTCGAGATGAATAACTTAAATAGATGTTGTTCTAAGAACAAAAGCAAATGACAACTCAAACGTTCTGTTAAAACTCATACTTGAAGAAAGAAACGATGAATTTACTATTCTTAAAGTTATATCCTTCACACGAGGTTTAAGAAATAATTTGAATTTTAAATCAATGTAGAGAAAGCTTTAAAAACTAGCAAAGGTGGTAACATTTCGGTAGTTAATTAATTGTTATAATATTACAAAAGTAATTATAAATAAACTGGGTCAACTGTTAGCGCTACCGATAATGCTTTCCTAATTGTGATGATATGAAGAGGCTTCCAAAGTGGTTACATTCCTTTGAAATTTGAACCTTTTATATTTGAAGGATAAAAGATGCCGCTTAGAAAATCACTTCCTTTCCCCTGGCTTCCCTTTTCAGATCCAATAAAAAGAAGAGGTGGAGAAAAGGTGACTTCCCCTCTTGAGCCACCTGACCACCCAAGGTCACACCTGGACACTTGACGGAACCAAGAAGAAGACCATATTACTGTGCAAAAACATTCAAAAGGAAGGCTGTCTTGAAGAAGAAGGCATCGTCTATGACTGCCAAGTAAGTTTCTTTTCTTTAATTACTCTTATCAAAGAATTTGAAATAAGGTGGTTTTTCTCTTATCTTTGTTTAAAGCCTTCGGGCCATTCTTAACAAAGTACGTGCGCGTTGCTGATTAGTTCTTTTTCCGGAAATGAAGTTGTAAAATGTTTACGCCCTCACTCTTTCGAAGGAATCTGGAATTTGAACTACGTAAAGCTTTCCAAAATTCCAAATTACTATTATTTTATATGTATTTCCTAGTAACGTACATCATATATATAAACAAACAGAATAATAATATTGATTTCTAGGCATATCATATATATTTAACTATACATGTACATATAAGTACACTTATTATATGAAAATAACTCCTAAAAAGACATATTTTAGAAACTTTCTGAAGATGATTGTTAAAATTCAAAAAAGAATGAATTTAAATTTATACCAACTATGTAATAGAGTAAGCTTGAATAATAATAATTATTATTAAACTTTTGAATTCGTTTTCTTGATTGTAACGTAAGAATCTGTTATGTACTGAAATTTACAGATAAAATTACAGATAATAATTAACTCGTAAGTGAAAATCTTTGAAATTAATCGATTGAAATGGAATGGAAATTAGTATCTCATTTTACTTTTAGCTAATGCATCATTGTCTGTCGTTTCTCATCAAATACTTAATTTGTATTCACTGCATTTTAACTAATTTTGCATTGAAACATCTTATAAAACTTCATTCACAAAAATTAAGTTGGTTAAGAGTCTGCAATTATTTCCAATTATCTACTGAGCTTTTTTTTTGGCAAAAGACACAAGAATGAAATCTGGAAATCTCAATAAATCCAATCTTTATGAAGTATTTCTAGAATTCTTACTCTATTTCCCTTCTAGCAATTTTTGAACGGATCTTCTTGAGAGTGGGTATTTTTGGTTCTAGAGATACTTTTATATTTGAAATCTTTCTCAGAAGCGTCCTTGAAATTAGGGCGAGAAGGCGACAAAAACTTCCTTAGAAAAGCTTTGAAATGTAAACAATTCTATTTCTAATAATATTTCGATCTGAAATGAGGAATATTAATCCTTTTAACTACTCAATCCGCGTTGTTTCAAACGATTCAAATTTATTCTAAGTAATGAATCTCATGAAAAACATTGCGGATTTAATTATTTTTTTTTTTTTTTGCACAAAATGACAAATTTGTTTTTATTAGTTTTGAATGAAATGGATGTTTTTTTCCATTTATCGTTTCTTAATTTCTTTTTTTTTAACATTTTATGGAAAGTAGGCTTTAAATTCTATTGAACTTCACGTTTTTATTGTGTTTAAACTTGCCCAATTATAATTTATAGAAAGTTATTTTATGAGTTAAAAAATCCATTTTTGTTTCTTTTACATTTCGTTTTTACAACGATTCCATTTTACAATCTGGAGTAAAAAATCTAATTTAATTTAATATGTAATAAATGCAGAGCTTGGATCAAGTCTTGTTTTATCAAAACCAAGTTCTACATTTACTAATCATTGGGAAATTGTAATTCATTTAATTCATTTGTAGTTGGTAAATGAATTAGTCTCATTTTTACAAAACTCAAGGTATCTTTAAAGATAAGTAGTTTTGTGTTTTCTATTCTAGTCATGCTCTTAACTTAAAACTCTCCTCGTATATTTTACGTTGACTTAGCATTGAAGATGATATTTTAACATTTAGTAAAAAAGTTACTTCTTGTTCTTGGTTACTTGTTTATTATTCAAGTCTCAGAAAACCGATGTGAATGTAACGGAAATCACGAAACTCATATTTCCAGAAGTCTGTGGTTTTACTTTTTTTAATTGCCTCGTTGTTTAAAAATGCATTGAAATATAGAGTCTATAGTAGAGATAAACTCTTTTCTAACTTTCTTAAAGAAACATCTGCTGCTTAAATCAGTTTGTAAGTTATTTTTCTCCTTCCATCTAATAGTTTTTGAATCAGTAAATCTAGCAAAGTAGAAATCAGGAAAAGAGAGACCATTTTATTTGTATTATATTTACACTTTAATGTTTGAAAATTTCTCCGTTGAGTCCCTGTGAAGAAACTTACAAGTTAAGAATAGAAAAACTACCAAAGAAGTGAAACAATTAACTCTCACTAACAAACAATGGCTCAATTAAATCTCTTTGTTTACTTGTCTTAATATGTTGATCATATTAAAGTGAGGGTTATTAAGCGAATTAATAGCCATTGGTTCAATTCAATGTTTCTGATCCTTTAAAAACTCCTTATCCATACTAAGTTTTAAGAAGATCTATTCATTTTCAAGTGAAAACGATCTATGGAGCCTGACTTTCCTTCTAAACGCAAGCCTTTCTTTTATAAAGGAGATTTTATTCTAAATTTTATTAATATTGCTTATACCGAATAATTTCAAAGATTTACCAAGTGAAGGTCTTCTTTGAGTCTATCTATTTTTTTTTTTTATTTTTTTTTTTACTGTTCAATCTTCAAAATAATTTTAGATTTTTCTGATTTGTCGTATGATTTAAGGGAACTTATTTTTAAGTCGCAAAAATTTGCAGGTTTCAACTTTCGGAAATTTCTTGAAACTTGTTAAGGCGTAACCGTTAAGTTTTTAATATTTTAAGTGTGTTGTTATTGGATATTCATTATCAAGTGATTACTAAATGACACCCTAGAACAACTGTTTCACGCTCTTTGGCGATCATCAGCTAGGAGTAAACAGCGAGGTCTCAGTACAGAGGATAATAGGAACAATCATGGAACCAATGTGAAGCCTCCGAAACTCTAAAACTTCATTTCATAAAGATAAAAGAACAAAAAGAAAAAGATAAACTGGCTAAAAATTAGTAGGTTAATACAAATTTACATGAAAAGTCAACAACTAAGAAAATTATATTAATTTTATATTTTAAATAATCAGTTATTTTCGATTCGAAAGGTAAAAAAAACAACAACAAAAAAACTCCAAACTCCAAACTCCAAACTCCGCCCACACACTCTTATCTACGCTATTTGAAAGTTTTCCTTTCACATTAAAATCCCATGGAAAATAAGTGTTTTGTCTTTTTCTTTTCTTGCTAATATATTTCTGTTTTAAATTAACTTAAATTTTACAATAGTTGATGTTTCAATTATAGAATTAAATTAATTATAACTGAATGGTTTTATAATAGCCTGAATAAAGTTAATCACAAGTTTTATTGTTACTATCGCGTTTCTCAGTCATTTTAATCCGGATGCAATTAAAACAGAATAATAAATTCTCTAATTTGGAGGATGAAAAAAAAAAGAGAATGAATTAATTCCACAGATCAAATGTTAAAAGTAAAATTCAAATCATTTCGAGTGATTCGAGGAGTTCGTATGCAGTGGGAGGTAAAAAGCATTTTCCAATAATTTTAGAAAACTTTACTTAAAAATGTAGAACATTTAAAATATAATTTATTTTTAAGTTTTAAATTTAAATTATATATTAGTAAAGAGAAAATATATTATAAATTCTCATAAAGTTAAATTGTTATTTTTCAAAAATAAGGTTTATTACTAAGTTTGATCTATTTTTAAAATGTTTTTTATGATGAGAAGGTGCAACTGCTTCTTGCTGTTCTTCCATTTTATTGAACTTTGTGTTGATTTGAATTTACTTTTACTTATGTAATATTAGAATTATGTAAAAACTTCCCAACACAAATAAAACAGAAGTTTTACTCGTAGCAGTCGAAGAATAAAAAAGGACTAAGAGGAACCAAGGAGTTGAAATACATTTCTCAAGCCAATAACTTTTAGAAAAATAACAAATATATATTCTTATATTTACAGAAATACAGTTGAAAAATAGAGCATTTACTTTTTCTAGAATTTCTGGCATTATTATCATGATTAATGATTACCATTAATCGTTACTCTTCTAATTAAGCATAAAAAGTCTTTTTCTTCTGTTGAAATTAAACTGTTTCAGTTTTCTTCTTTGATATCCTTCGTCTGGATTCCAAAGCATTTCTTAAAACAAATATATGTAACTTGTTTTTATTTTATCTTTTTATCGAAATACATTAGTTTTACGATCCAAGTTCCTTAAGAGATTAGTTTCCTTTAATAAAATGCTTTGTCGTGTCCTTATATCGTTCTCCTTATTAAGTTGCGTGGAGACGGGATCTTAAGAATGACTTTTACTTCATCTCATAGACAATATTACACATACAGTATATATAGATGTCTTCATTTGGATGAGTTGAACTTAAGATTTGTTTATTTCTCTGATGTATTAACTTTTACAGAGAAATACATATTTAAATTTGTCTAACTTGTAAGTTCAGAATCCAACTGAATGGATCCGAACTCATTGTTATAACAAATAATCACAAACATGTGTTTCTTTTTACTATTGTTGCTTTATTACAAGTTATTCTGCTAGACAAGTTTAAATAATATCACATAGTCATTTAAATAATTTTTTCGTTTTTTTTTTTTAAATCACTTTGATTCTGCACTTAGTTTTATTTCACATAACGATTCTTCACTTATTATTTACCATGAATATTTTTACAGAATTTTCTGGACTTTCACTTAAAGTGTTCACAAACTTACTCTAATCTAACAATGTATGATGGAATTTAAGTAAAATTATTCATAATCAATAGCTATTGATGCTACTCGAACATTCCAAATTAAACGGAATTAATTAAAGTATAAATTTATATCCTAAAGTTACAATAGGATTTGATGTCTTAAGATGTTCATTTCCTATATAAGTAGATAAGATCTGAATGAGATAAAACTTTTTTTTTTTTTGATTTGTTGATGATTATAAAACATAATTACTACTATTTTTTTTAGTTAGATATTGTCATCACTCAGGACGGTTTTTTTTTTTTTCTTTTGGTTGGATAGTTGAGGTTTGCGATAAAAATATAATGTTTGAAAAGGGTCGGTAGACAAAAAAAAAAAAAAAAATTGGAACGCGACATTATTACTTGTATAAAAGTTTCCAATGCACTTAATTAAGAAGTTCTCTTCCTTTCAGACCAGAATGGCGCCAAGGAATCATAGACGTGTGATACATTTTGCACTGTTAAGTTTTCTACTGCTGATGTACGTTACATCATCAGAAGCCAATCCTTGTCCACCAGGGCTCAGTTATAATTATGTCACCGGACGCTGTTCCTACGGAAGATGGGGTTCTGACCACCACCAATGGAAAAACCGAGCACCAAACGTCTATTATATAACACGTTCTAAATAAATAATCCGATAACAATCAAAAGGCTGATGATACAGTGGCTTCTTGAGAATGAAAAATACTAATTGAAATGATGCTTTAAGTTTGATTTATTAATGATTAAAAAAAAAAAAAGATATTTATATAAGCTTTCCTTTGAGTTGAGTTTAATGTCAAAAATATAATTTTCTAAATATTTTGTTAAAATCATACAAGTTACTTAAAGAATCCCAAATTTGAAAATATAATTGTAATATAATTTTTTAAATAAATTTTGTTATTCAATAATGTTATAAGTTTTCTAAAAGTTTAATTTCATAAATGAATAAAACAGCTAATTCGAAGTTTATTTATCGATTTCTTTTTATTTATTGTTTTACAAAATAATTTGGGTTTTTCTTTACTTTGTAATTTTAAATCACTGCCGAATTGTTTATTAATAGGCTACGTGAAATATTTACAATCATGAAATCTAAATTTTTCATTAAATAAATAAATCATTCTCAAGAAAATATTTACAATCATGAAATCTAAATTGTCTTATTGTAAGACTTACTTTGTTTATTACTTGTTTAGCAAATGGAACTTCTATTCATACGTCATTTAAAAAGACAAATTTGAAAGCTATTCTTATCCTGCTTTTCATATTTACAGTAGTCATTATTAGCTTCTAATCATCCATACAATTATCCAACATGTATTAGTATTCAGGCATCTAAATTATTCATTAATTATATAATTCAGTGCTAACAAAATGTAACGTGTATCGTAATGTCTGATATGCAATGAAGATGGACACAATGTTAAAACATTAAAAACTTCAATTAAAAATCATTAAAAACATTAAATGACATGTTTTAATAAATTTTTAATTGAAGTTTTTAATGTTTTAAAGTTTTTTTTTTTTCAAGTTTTCATTGGATTTTAACCATTACGATATACGTTACATTTGGTTATAATGTGGCAACGTAACGATCATTGCAGTAATTCGGCATTTTTAGATATTTATGGAAGAACTGATTTTTTTTTTTTTTAAATCTTGTTTTCTAATTGAGGGGATCAGTGGAAAAGGGTCACAAAATTGAAAGCAAGTTTTAGGAAAATTAGTTTTCCGTGGAAAGTTGGTGTCATTTTGTAATTTTTTTAAACTGACAATGAAAGTAGGTTCTCTCATTCCTAAAACTCCTCAAACGACGTTGGATTCTGGAAGTCGACATTCTGATTCCTCCCATAACTTTTCGATGGAGTTCAGGTCGGGACTCTGGGCACGCCAGTCCATTTCCGGAACCTTATTGCCCTCACAGACCACGCTTTGTGACAAGAGCGTTGTCATGCTGATAGAGGCAATGATCATCATCGAATGGTCCTCTACTGCGTAACTTGTCGAAACGTCATTTACCCTTTCGCGTTTACATTGCCGTGCAGTGGTACAAAAGGGCCGGCTCCATTCCATCAAAAACGCTCTACACCATAACGCCACCTCTTCCAAACTTTACTGATAGTAGATATCGTTCCCCGGCTTTCGCAACACTCAAACCATTCCATCGGGCCGACACATGCTATAGTGTTCGGCGGTAAAGGAACTGTCGACATTAATTTGTTATCAAATTGGTAAATTTAACATTGATTCCAGTTTTTCGATCAAAAACAATATCGAGGCCATTAGAAAAATCAAAGAATTGAAGTATAATAGTAATTATGAATTCTTTTCTCTAGATGTCGAGGCATTGTTTACCTCGATATCTTTGGATCTCGTAACTAAGGCTTTTCAGCACCTGAAAAACAAATCATTTTTTAATTACGTAAATTCACAAAAACTAACGGATCTGTTGCATTACATAGAAGCTCTTTTCAAAATGCAAATTTTTAGTTTTAATAATCAAATATACCAACAAACCCATGGTCTCTTTATGGGGCATCCGCTGTTTTGGCTGAGATAACTATGATTTATATTGAGGATTCTGCGTTTTTAATATATGATGAGCTCAAAATTTCAATCGACATGTATCTTAGATACGTCGACGATCTCATCTTTTATTGCGATCCGGAATATCAAAGTAATATTATGAAACACATTTCTAATATCCACCCTAATATTAAGTTCCAGTTGGAAAAAGAAAATAATGTTAATAATTCCATCGCTTTTTTGGATATTTTTATACAGCGCAGTGAGTTCGGATTAGAAACATCGGTTTATCGCAAGCCCACCAACCAGAATATAACTCTCAATTATAATTCATACACCCCCACCTCCTTTAAGATCAATAATCTAAACATGGCTGTTGATAGAGCTTTTCGTATCTCCAGTAACTGCAGCGCATTTAACAACGAAATTAAATTGATTTACAATATTTTTAGCCAAAATGATTATCCTAAGTCATTTATTAACAAACACATTGCCAAGGCAACATACAATCATTATAATAACGACAGACCCAATCATAAATCTAAATTTAAATATGTTTCCATTCCATTCTATCCACCATTACAAAAAGCTATCAATCATGTATTGCGTCCATTGCAAATCATTTGTACATCTCCAACTGAAAAAACCATAAGTAATTTTCTTAAGGATAAACAAAATAATCGCCCACCCCCTAAACCAATGTTATCTACACGAAATGTAGTCTATGCAATTCCTTGCAGCCACCAACAATGCAGATATTTTGGCGAGACATCTCAAAAATTATCCAAGCGTATTTACCAGCATGAATACGCTTTAAAAAATTAAGACCTCAATTATACAATAGTTACACACGCAAACACACATCAACATCAAATTAATTTCAAAGAAGTAAAAATCATTTGCAAGGAAGAGAATCCTTTTCTTAGGAAATGTAAGGAGACATTTTTTATTTTAAGTGATCCAACTTGTTATAATGATACCCTGTCTGTTAAAAATATGGAAAAATATTTAATTCATAAAAAAGGGAAAAAAGAATAAACACAATAGTAGCTAATAATTTTTTTTTTTTTTTTTTTTTTTTCCTGCCCACCTCCAATTTTTTTGACGAACAATGGCATGAGCTTGGTCTCTAGCCACGTGATTTATTCCGTCATTTGTAATTTCTAAGGCTTTATAAACCATATGCTTTTTTAATTTCAAGTAACTTGAAGAAGATTCCTATGAGAATCGAAACTAGTAGTTCTACTTTTTAAAATGTATATATCAATTTTTTAATCAGTGCGACGGCGTACACATTTCCTGTTATTTATTACTTATCGTAATGAAAAAAAAAAGATATATATATATATATATTTAGATTTGGTGTCTTCTGTTTTTTGTGTGTATATTTCATGGTAAGGTGAAAACTTGTATAAAAGCAAATTTGTATCATAAAGAATAATTGAAAAAAAAAAAACAAAAAAAAACAAATTGTAATACTGTTCCTGATTGATTGGACCAAATTGATTTGTTTAATCGAAAATTTGTAGAAATAGATCATGTCATCCGATGGAGAATTTATTTCTAAAACTGTCCTGTTTATTTGTTTCGGTCAAAGGTCAGTAATAAATCACCTTTATTTGTGATTTAATATATTTTCTAGAACAGAGGCTCTTTCTTAGCTTTAAAAAATGACTGCAAAATTTACTTAGGAGTAATTAAATAACAACTAACTAATTATTTATAATTCTGGTGTTTTTGTTTATTTCTGGAATTCAAAATATAATCTTGGTGCTCTACCAAGGGTCCAAATAACATCGTAAGTTAATTAAAAATTCTTATCTAAAATAATGTTGTTGTTTATGTAATTTTTTTATCTTAATCTTTTATTTTTTGAAGCAAATCATATTAACTTGAAAAACAATAACAGTAAGTCATTAAAAGTGTAAGTTTACAGAACTTTTTATTAATATTAACTTTTCTCTGAAATCCCACAACTAACTCATTTAATTCAGGATGTAAATAAAAAAACAGATAAATTTTCCCATTTGGAAGAAAAGGGAATGAATGGGAAGAATGTAAATTTCTCAAAAGAAGTAATTCGTTCACTGACGATTGATTCTTGTTAACTGAGCAGCTGGAGGTAATAGATAATAATAGTACTTAGTTATTTTCAAATAAAAGATTAATTACATTTTTTAAAAAAAACATCACTTATTAACTTTTCAATTTTAACTACTACATGTATCATTTTTTTAAAAATAATAAAATAGAAAACCCCCCCTCGTTTAAAAGCATTTAATAAACGATTGAATGAACTTACAAAAAGAAAAATTCGTGGTTTTAATATATATATATATATAAGTTTATTGAAATTAACGACAAATATATTTATATTTATCTTGTTATGGTTTGTTTATATATATATATATATATTTGTTGTTAATTTCAATAAGCTTTCAAAACGAAATATTGTTTCAAAGTTAAAATTAAAAAAAATTGAATTAATAAAAGCACATTAATCTTTAAAAAAATTTAAAATAAATATAGACACACAAAAAATTTCTATTTTTAAAATAGAAAAATTAAAAATAAAGTTCAAAAAATCAGTTACAAGATCTAAATCCTTGCCAAGCGATGGAGCTATAAGATTAATAAAAACTTATCAGTGCTTTGTTAGCAACCCATTTGTAGCTATTGTTATAGCGTCCAAAATCGGTAGCTGTTGTGTTTGTCTTGCCCGTCCGTACGTCCGTGTCTGTCCAGCCCTAACAACTGTATCTGTCCAGACCCCCATGTTCGAGATATTTGGCATTGCTTTCATTGGATTTCCTCTAATAGCTTATGTTAGAAATGCAACCATCTGATTTTAGTTGTCAACTGCAGTTTGATGCTTAAATTCTCGGACTAATGTACTCAGGGTTATCGGTTCAAATCGGTATGTCGACTTTTTTTTTTTTTTCCTCAAAGTAGGAGTGATTTTTTTTTTTTTCCTTATTTTCGTAACTTTTCTTTAATTTTTTTCCCGATTTTTTTTTTATTTACGTTAATATACTTTCTTTTATTATTATTTTATTTTTTTATTATTGTGGGTAGCCTTTAAATTTATGCTTTAGCACAAAATTATGTTCAGTTGCTTATGTTGTTGTGTGTGTAAAATGTGTATGCTGATTTTAAAACTTAAGACACTATGTCTTGAATTATTTTTAATATCAATGACTGCACATAAATAGACAAAATCCGCCTTTGAGTTTGTCAATAGAGCGATTCGTGAACGACCGTTTCGTCCTTATTGGGGACTCATCAACCCTTCCTGGTGACAAACCCAGAAAGGTGTGAAACCCTCGCCCGATATTGACTCCCGAACAGAAAAAGCAACATTTAAAAATAAGTGCGAAAGTGCATCAGAAAAACCTTTAGTCTTAATAAAGACAAATCAAACTAAAAAGGCATAATAATTACAAGAACGCAATTTAACGTGCAGAAAATTTGTTAATAAATGAAAAACCAGCTACTGCACATAAATAAACACAAATCATGCCTTAAGAGTTTGTCGTTGGTTTTCATTTATTAATAAATTTCCTGCACGTTAAATTGTGTTCTGTGATGAATTATTTTTCTTTGTTAATTTTAACTTTGAATCAATCTCAGACAAAAGTTTATTGAAAATAATGAAAATTCTTCATTTATTTGTCATTAACACTACGAATTATGAAGGCATTTTATTGACATTAATAAAATTAATTAAAGTTATTAAAAACAAATAATTCAAGGTTTTCCTTCGATTCTTAAAAAGATACAACAAGGATAGAATATTTTTTCTTCTGTTCTCTCTAAGTTCTTAATTCCAGTAGATGTTCTTTGCTGGAAGATATAAACGCCCTTAAATCCTTAGGATTATCTTTAGACAATAATTAGTTTCAATCAGAAAAATTTGCCCACGATTGATTGAGATGCTAAATAATGAAGCTTAAAAAAACATATCACCTCATCATTGCTGTTCCTTATACTACGAAGACAATCATTCTTTTATCTGCTATTGAATAATAGGATAAAGTGGCAATTTTTTGTTCAATTGAAAATAAACTGATGACTTTATGAATTGTGTAAAGTCTTGTGGCGGAATGAGTCATAAAACCTTCAGTTACTAAAAACCAAAAAAGAAAAAAGAAAATAGACGATCTTATCACAAAAGCACTAAGATCGTTTTGTCCTTGATCGCTGTTTGCAAGTGATTTTCTACATAGGATTATTGGGTGAATGGTTACATGGTTGGAGTTAACGACAAAAAATCAACAAAGGCTAAATTGCGCCAAGAGAGATCCATAGGTAAACAGTTAGTGACTATTTTCTCTATCATTAGTTCCATTGAGTGTTATTTTCTTTCCAATACCAACTTGGTCTAATACCACCATAGGCATTACTTTAGTTATTTGAAGAGAATTCTGCTCATTTATTTTCTTTGAACAAAACAAAAGTAACTACCTGTGCTAATAACACGTCTTCTTAATCTGTTTTACATATTTTCAATAAGCATTGAAAATAAGTTTTTGATCATTAGTTTAAACAGGATCCATCGATATAATACACTTGTTCATTCCTACTATTGATCTTACAGACAGACTACTGAAGAAAAAAATGTAAAATAATTGAGCCAAATAGAAATAGAAATAGAAATAGCTTCTAAATAGAAATAGATATTTTATGAATTTTTATTTTTTAAATAAAACAAAACAAAAAAAGTAATAAATGAAACATTAGATATAATATTCAATTTTAAAGTTAATAAATAAAGGAATAAATATTCTCAAATGAAGGATAAAGAATTGATTGAAATGACAAGGTATTTTCTTTCCAGAATAGAACTGTAACAATGAGATATACTTTGGCTTTTTGGCTGCTCGTTGTCATTTCCTTGATGTCCTCAGCAGACGCCGGTGATCCTGAAAAAGCTAACGAGAAGACAAAGAAACCAACTCGTCTTGGAATTTTCATTGAAACAACAAAATCTCCAATTAAAAACAATGAAGACAAATCGAACGATAAGAGAAATTCAATATAGGAATCAACGATTTTCTTTAATGATTTGCTAAATTAAAAGGTTTTCCACGAATTTCCCGAATTCTATTAAAATCAGCAAATCAATTAAAAAATATCCAATTTCTTACTATTACTTATTAGTTTTTCTTTTCTAAATACATCAAAAAACGATGTCTGTAATTTTAATTTACTCAAGTATGACTGTAAAATCCAAAATTATCAATTAAAAAAAAATCAATGTTATCTTGCCTCAGTAAATTTTCCAATTGCATTTAACTTATTAATCCTTGAAGTTTTACTCAATTTAGAAACCAAAACAGCTTTGATCAAAATAGAGAAATTATAAACATTATATTTTCCAGAAGTTTCTTGAAAAATCTTTATGATAATAATAACAATAATAATAATAAAACACGAAAATTGCTCAATATGCATCATGCTTTATATCCAAGAAGTGACGTTGACAGACTGTATTTACCGCGAAAGATTGGTGGCCGTGGACTGCTACAGGTTCACCAAGTAGTGGAAGAAGAAAAACGAAGTCTCAGTGATTACATTAGGAAAAGTAAGGAGAAACTTTTGAAAGCTGTAGCCAGTGAGAATATTTTAAAATCAACAGAAACCAAAACAGTTTATAAAGCACGGCAGTTTGAAATAAAATTAAATAGTTGGAAAAACAAGCCCTTGCATGGACAATATCTGAGAAATATTGAAGGCAAAAATGACAACGATTTAACTTGGGAATAGTTAAAGTCGGGTAAAGTCAAGAAAGAAACTGAAGGATTAATTTTTGCTGCACAAGAACAAGCATTACAGACAAATGTAATGAAAGCAAAAATCCAGAAAACCAGTAATAACCCAAACTGCCGACTATCCCAAGAAAAATTTGAAACTGTTTCGCATTTAATCTGTGAATGCAGCAAAATCGCACAAACGGACTATAAAAGCAGACATGATAGGGTCGCCAGATTAATATACTGGGCACTATGCAAAAAATATGACTTGCCAGCATCTAAAAATTCATGGGAACATCAAGTTGAAAAAGTTTTAGAAAATGAGGACGTCAAAATCTTATGGGATTTTTAGAATATAAACTGATAGACACCTGGATCATAATACGCCAGATATAACAGTGTTAACAAATAGCACTATTTTCATAATTGATATTGCAATCCCTGGAGATGCAAGAAATTTAGATAAAGAATAGGAAAAAATTACAAAATACAGGGATTTGGCAATTGAAACAACACGGCTTTGGATGAAACACACGACAGTGATCCCCATCATCATTGGGGCACTTGGAACAATCTCAAAAAATTTTACCAAATATGTGAACCGATTGCACTTGTCTGAAATAACAACATCAGAACTACAGAAAACAGCGCTGCTTGGAACATCATACATATTGCGCAGATACCTGGTGGATACTTAGGTTTCTGGCTGAAACTTGTATCAACTAAAGGCTCCAGTCAGCGAATTTTTGTCTGTGTTTCAAAATGTATATAATAATAATAATAAATAATTGGAGGAGTAACTGAATTTTTAACGATCTCATTATCAACATCAATTGTTTTATTTTTACTATCTACTTACTTAACTCTTTTAGTTGAATAAATACAGAAATTTTTAAGTTCTACTATATGGCAAAAATACCATAGCAAAGACGTTCCTGAATTGCCGTGTGGCTGAACACACAAAACAGAACAACCCTCCAAAAAAAAAAATAAAAAATAAAAAAAGAAGTTGAACTTTAATTTTTAAACACTTTTATTGTTTTGTTCTAAATTTTTTATTTTTTTATCAGAAACTTTTGTGTTTTTTTAATTTTATAAATATCTGACCTATAATCTGAAGGAGGGTTTTATTAATTCCTTCTACCCAAAGAATAATTTAGCAGAGTGAATTTGATAACACTTTAATAATTTTATTTGTACATATAGAAACGGAACAATTTAAATCAATTGTTTGATGCTTTCTTAACAGTTCAATAATTCCTACTTAGGAATTCAATAATAAATTTAACCGGAACTTTTCATCACTCGCACAAATAAGTTGAATTCGGTTAAATAATATTTATCCAATTCTCGGATCCATAGGAGATATTTTTCACTGGTTACTTGAAAACTTTTCAGCAGACCTTTTGATATGCAGGAATTAATCCAATATTGTTGGTTGGATAATTACTCGTCCACTCCAATTAATTGTAGGTAGGCTCATGCGTGAAGTAATTTCTTCTCTTCTGTATCGCTTATTAGACTTCAGGGCAAACTTCTTAAGTTTCGACTTTTCCACTGTTCGTCCAACACAATGCGATAGCCTTCGTAAATCTGCTTCACAGGTTTTTTTCCTTTCGATTTCGCCAGTCTTCAGTCCTTGGCTCCTTATTTGAGAAATGGATGTGGCCGGCTGGAAACACAAAGTTTGTTGTTTGCCGGCTCCCACTGAACTGATTTCTGTTGGGTTCGACCGCCACTTTTATTATCACTTCATTTGCTTAATTTTGCATTGATATCGACGCGTCGATTCCAAACTTATATCATTTCACATTTATTAATTTTATTTCCAATTGAGGGGAAAATTTAGAAATTATTTCTAAAGCAAAAAAAGTAAAAAAAAACATCTTTTTTTTACTTTCAATCCATATATAATCTTTTTGATTGAGGGCTGCAAAAAAAAAAGGAAACATTCTGATTAAAAGTGGAAGGGATAGAATATATCCTATTATTTAAGCTTTAGGTTGTGTACAAAGTATCTAATACACCAGGGATGGTCAAACCATGGCTCGCGAGCCACATGCGGCTCTTTGACATATAATGTGCGGCTCGCGGAACTATCGTGACTGAGCTCCTTTTCGCGTCACAATTGATCTATAGGTAAATGAATTTTTCAAGCTTTATAATTTTATATGTCCTTCAATTACACTTAAAGTGCGGATAAGACAAAATTAACAAAGCGTAATATTACAGTTTGCCAGCGATAATTTATAATATTTTGAGTTAGGATAAAATAAGTAATAGAGACCAACTGTTTTCTGCAATTCCTGACAAATTCTTTTGAAATCAGCAAATCAGTGATAAATAATATTAAAACGCCGCGCGGTTGGCTTTGTCGCTTAGACATTGACCTCTCGCCTCTGAGAACCGGATTCGTGATGGTGGACGATCCGCACTGGGCAGGTTTTCTCGGGTTTCTCCCGTTTTCTCTGCACTTCTCCCACCATTCTTTTTCAATGTTTCTTTTAGTCTGTCGTAACTTCCGTGGACCAACGATCGCGGTGCTCGACTTGCCTGCCACCTCACTCAACTTACAAACAGAGGATATACATTTAAACCTAAAAAGAGGATATTTTAACTTGTCATCAAGTTCAAATTTGAATGACAATGTAAAATTATTAATTATTGTTATTTCCCTGGTGAATCCTATCAGCTTCTCCAGACAATAGGAAATACAAAAATATCCACTTTATATACAATTCTACACTGGAATTAATTTGCATGGATCAACGACACATATGTCTTGGATGTGACCGTTAAGGTCCGATAACATGATGCTTTATATTGGACAATTCTATTAACCATTGAGTGGACAGCAAATAATGCAGACAATTTCCATAAAACATGAGGTAGCTGACGCCGGAGAAGCAAAGGAATCTTCTAAGTGATATGCGATTAACATGACATGGTACGAATGTCAGCCCAATAGGAAAAGAATTTCCAAAAAATAAAACAGAGTAGACTAACTCAATAAATAATTATTTAAAAAAAATATTTTTTTTAATTTAGCACGTTTTTAAGACGGACTAAAAAGTATAAAGTAATTAGTACAAAAATTATAACGAAAAACGTGGGGTACATGCAATAGATAATTGAGATGGTATGGATGGAGTGTATATGATCTTGCGCCCCACCTTTTTCGTTTTACTTTTTATATACTACTAATTATTTTACACTTTTTAGTCCGTCTTAAAAACGTGGTATATTAAAAACAAATTTTTTTTTTAATAATTATTTTCTGCTTTTTAGTCTTGTGTGTATGAAATTTTTCAATTCATTTTAAATATTTAACACGTATTTAAATTTTAAACACGATAAAAAGACGTGATAATGTTAAAAGAAAAAAAAAGCCGCTGCCTTGCAATGCAAAAATGTTGCCTTGCAATGCACGGCAACTCAGCGCCATGCGGCCATTTGCAGAAACACTCACAGCAGACGCGCCGTGCGGCACCGATCTATTATCCGAAGAATTAGGGTTCCCTAACTAACAGACAGACAAGAAAGCGAGTTAATATTGTATTGTCATCCATTTCTCCGCTATGCTTAAAGTTTCAAGTCGCTAGCTTATCGGGAAGTTAGTTTAAAATCAATGTGCAAAATTTGTACCGAACAAACAGACAGAGAAGAAAGCGAGCTAATAAAAACGTGTTAAAATAAAATAAAAAAAAACGCAACTTAACTGATAAGAAATAAGTTCTTCTGACTAATAATGACAGAGCAAAGAATTGATAAATGCGTGCAAAAGAGGTCACGAATTAACAATACATATCATCCTATTAATAGGCAAAAGTTGTACGATCTTTGTAACTTTATAGTTTTGTAAATTTGTAATTTGAAATAACCAATCACAGTGCAGCGTTGGAACGCGTCAGCATGACGTCATGTTTAAAGATGGCGTCTCTACTTTTTTTTTCCACTTCACCACGACGAATCGTGTTTACATAATTACTATCAGCATCTTGAGATTTTCTTTCCCACATAAATGAAGTTTACACTGAAATACATGAAGTTCATGCGTCAAAATTTATCAGAGAGTTTGTAAAACCTCGGTTTTTATATAATTTCGGCTGTGTCGCCGCTCTCAATAATCAACGAAATAGGAAATAATGGCGATGCACGTGTCCTCATTGTTGCCCAGACAGGATTATTGTGATGAAAGAATTTAAGTGTTTTTAGAACTTCTAATTCAAAGGTTACAAAAGACACTGGATTGGTGAAAGAGGATAAATCAAATATTTATTCTCATAAAGAACTTGCCACAAGAAATTGGCAAAGATCGCTAATAGCCAACAATCA